>JABUQX010003281.1:0-12500 GCA_015478945.1 Trachelipus rathkii
AAAAGGTAATCCCAGTATAGACAAGAATCATTGTTTATTATATTATTTTATAAATATTATTTCAAACTTGAAACATGCTGGATCGGTAAGATCCTTTAAGAGGTAAGAAGGAAATGTTTTCTTACTTGTGATTGGTCGGAGTAATCCTTATCTCTATATCACCTCGTATGTGATTGCGAGAATTATTTTATCGGCTTTTGAAAATTAACTTTGTTCTTCTAAACTTGTATTTGAGAGGTTGTTTTATTATCTTTAGGACCCCCAAACTCATTTTTAAAACTCATAGTATTTTACTGTTAAAGCGGTGCACAAGTCTATCTATATTGCTATTAAAAGTGGTTTTTATTTTTACTAAGTGGATATCATATTTATAATAAATACTTACATTGAGGAATAGTTATTAATTTCACTAGAGATAGATAAATAATTCACTAGAATTTATAGTATATCACGTGAGCAAACGCAGAGCGCCCGCAAGCGGACCGGTGCGGAAACAGCGCATGAACCCCCGCGTAATATTACGACCGGGTCACGTAAATATTCTCGTTTGATGTTACCGCTTGTAAAACTTTCATTACATTCTTTTGTATTTTCAATATACTGCTTCTATATTATTGGAGACGTCCATTTTATTCTTACTAACATTTTAATTTATATTTATAGAGAATTACCATTCACTGGTTCATGTTGTTGAAATTATTTTAGTTTGAAAAGAAACGTTTGGATGGTAGAAAATCAAAGTCCAATATTTTACTGGGGTTATAATTCTGAGGAAAAGAACAAATATCCGGATGTGACGCTGTCATGTTCCTCCTCTGGTATGCCTTTAAGATGTTATTACTTTAAGACATGTAAAACAAGTTTATATCCTTAAAGCTACACCTAATGGACGTAGAGTTAATGTAATAGAGTGTCCCGTACCATGGCGTCGTCCAGGGGGGCAGGGGCAGCTGCCCCCCTAGAAGGTTTACCTCTTATAGAGTCTACCTTGACTGATTTTTTTTTGCATCCAACCGTCCGTTTCGGGCCGTTAAGTACGTTTTTACGATACTATATATATATATTATTATATATATTATAATATATATATATATAATATATATATTATATATTATATATATATTAATATTATATATATATTATATATATATTATAGTATATATATATATATATATATAGTATAATATATTTATAATAATTAAAATACTATATAACACGAGTATATGGAGCGATGGCTAGTCGCACATCGTCATTTCACATTTCTCTTCGTCGATACGAGGTCTTCTCATCATTTTTATTCTTACTTTTAATTGATAATAAGAACACTGTGAGTTCTCTACTATGCATTTTTAATGTTGATATGCATATATAAATTCCAGATTTTGTGTTCAGTCGATTGCTCAATTCTTTATAAGTGTTTAAGCGCAGTGATTCCCACCCTTTGTAATTCACGCACCCTATTTAAGGCTGTGGAATTTTTAAGGCACACTGCTAATACAGAATATAATAATTAATAATAATAATAATACAAAATAAATTAATTAATACATAATAAATAAAAAATTAGAGTAATGTTAATAATAATAAATTAAAATAATAATAATAATAATAATAATAATAATAATAATAATAATAATAATAATAATAATAATAATAATAATAATAATAATAATAATAATAATAATAATAATAGATTTTAAATTTAAAATATCTAGAAAAACATACCTGTTAAAATTGAAGCTGAGTTTCGCGGTTAAGAATCGATTAATGGGAAAATTTGTGCGCTTGAGCTTGAGCACAAATATTGTATTTAGTCTGATGTGAATGGGGTTATAAACGCAACAGCAATATTTTCCTGAAGTTTCACATTCTATTTCGTGTTTGCATTTTATTGCGACCATTGCAGAGAAAGTTGTTAAAAAGTATGATGTTGAAAATGGCAAAAGAAAACTTGTGGCTTTTTCTACTAGGTATACTCCTTTTGTATGCTAATCCAAAAATCAGCAGCTGATAAGTCAGTCTTCTCAAGTTTAATTTTCCGTAAAGAATCAGCGCAGAGATCATTAAATTCTTCTCTTTTCAGTAGCTGTGAAATCTAGTTATTCAGCAATATCTGCCTTGTGAAATGGGAAACAATCCACTCAAGATTCTTAACGGAAAGAGAAAAAGTAACTTATCTACTGCATGATGCAATTTTTGATAAATGATCAAGAAATGAGCGTTTTTTAGCTTTTCCTCTGCCATAATATTTCGAAATTTTAAAAGGGATGGAAAATTTGAAAATCACTTTTCTCAATTGCAGACTTCCAGAAGGCTAACTTTCTCATGAAACTTTCATTTCATGGATAAAAACTGTGTTTCTTGTGTACGTAAATGAGTATTTAATTAATTTAGTACTAAATAACTCTGCAGATATTACAAGCTATAAACCACCAATCATCATTTTCCAGCAACCTAGGAAAATGCATCATGTTTCTATAAAAAGTTTTAGTTCTTCTTTGAGTGTAAGACGCCGGTTCAGTACTCACCAAAGATAATAATGAGTTATATGTGCATCCATTCACAAATTTTTTAAAGATTTCATCAAAGTCGCGACTTTAAATGTAATTATCATCTTCACAGCCTGATTTATTACTTCATCGAAACTGCTCACACAATTTTTACTACTAGTGCTCTCCCCCCACCCCTCCCCGTGTAGAAAGCAAATGCAGTTATTTCAATGCTACATTTTAAAGTGCGCATAAATCCCTATGCTTTCGATCATTGATGGTCACCATCAGATACCATTTTCACAACAGGTCGTTCTATGAAAGACCATGGTTAGAGATAGAAAGAGACGGAAGCGAAATTATCGGTGCAGTTACTAGTGTATTCCCAACTTTTGCAAAACAAAAGTGCTCCACAGTAATATTTACCGTCGACATAATCATACAGAAATCAAAGAGCGATTTTTGCAGTATAATCAGTACTTCATCTATTGGTAAGCAAATTTTCATAGGGAGTGTTATCTATTTCTATCTGTGACTTGTTCATTTATATTTAATGGCATTTCAAGATATTCTTTTACGCTAATATATTTGTTGTTAGAGGAAGGAACCTTTAGAAAATCTTGTCATGGTTTCAACGATTAATTTGCACGCCGGATATCGATACCTCTATGAACGGTTTATTTTCTTGCGCGAGCAGTCGGCAATTTAAATGAAGCTGCGAGAAGAAGCGTCACTTGTGGTCAAATCTCTTCAAACATTTATTCCACTTTTCTTGATTTTCTAATAGCCTTGAAAAATTTGAGCCAGGTTTCTGGGATACACCTGCGTGCTTCGTAGCAAGATGTCTGTTTTAAGTTTGCTGGTACATGGCTTAGCATTTTCACTACCACACTTAAACCACAGGCACATGATTATCTGCATCGTTGTTCCATGAAAATCCGTTAAAGACAAATAAACTCCTCTAAAATACGTTTCTTTACTTTAAAGAAATTCTTTGATGTTGAAAGATCCATGGAATATCAATGTTTCATTACTTCTCACTTAAAGTCAGGTGAGTAGTAGGCATTGACATATCCCGGTGCAAGGCGGGCGGGGTCGGCGCCCCCCTGTACTCAGCGTCTTTCGTGAGCGTTTTTTCCGGGCTCCCGGCCCGGGCATCTATTTTGTGTAACAATTTCATTACGCCGTTTACCCTGTGGTCGTGGCTACCCCCGGGACCTATCACTTTCTATTGATATTTCCCAGTGTACGTGCGTGAGCATGTATGTGCGTAAGGATATTGTGATACACATACATTGTTTGTTCCCCCTATCCCCCTTTTTCGTTACTTACACGAGTTACTTAACCCATGTGCGCGGTATAGCCGCGCACGATGGCTTTTACTAAACCCTAACCGGCCACGACGCTACTTACTTTCATGCTACTTTACTTTCATGAGCTACTTACGCTGACCGTCATCGCTGTGTGTGTGTGTGGTGTGTGTGTACCACACACACCACACACACACCACACAACACACACAACACCACACACACACACACACACACACACACACACACACACACACACATGACCGTTAAGTACAGTATTAAGTACACTTGGAAGTGCATTAAGTACACTTGGAAGTGCATTAAGTACCCGTACTTAATGTTTCTGGGGCTCCCGCGCATTCCCGGTGTCCCTTGCTGGGGGAACCGCGCCCGCTGCCTCAATCGCCACGCTTCGAGAGCCCGCGTGCTAGCTCGATACTCCGTGACGTGTTGACGTGCGACGTACACCGCTCGCTCGCGGCGCGTCATACAAAAAGTTCATATTCTGGATACGATTGAGTGTTTTTCGCGCTCAGATACGACTCTCTATCGCCAAGTTAAACTTTCGCATCTAAAGGCCACTGTCTAAGGCTCAGGAAATGAATAATAGGATTTAATTTTTAGTCTCTCTTCAAAGAAGGTCGTCAGGATACATAATAATAAATGTTGAAGATAATCACTGAAGAGGGATTTCGCGTAAATATAATAATTAATTATTTAATAATAGATAATAATAGATAATATAATAATAATAAATAATAAATCATAATTCATAATCATAATAATTAATAATGTTGAAGATATATGAGGTTGGCTCGCGTGATAATAATACATATAATAATCTAATAATAATAATTATAGATAATATAATAATAATATAATAATAATAATATAATAATAATAATTAAATCAATAATAATAAAACATATATTATAAAATATATATATATATATAATATATATATATATATATATATAATTATATAATATATAATATATATTATATATAATATATAATATATATAGTATATATTATATATATATATATATAATATATATTATATATATATATATACGTAATATATAATAATATATATATAATATATAATATATATTATATATTTAACTATATACTATTATTATATGGAAACGGGAAAAAGGAGATAGTCGAAAAAGGAGAAAAAGAAGAGATAGGGAAAAAGGAGATAGTGGGGAAAAAGAAGATACAGGAAAAAATAAAGATGAAGCCACCCGATTTTATGAAATATGTCATCAATACGATGTTAATATAAATAAAATTTAACAAAAAAAGAAAAAACAAAACAACAAACACTATAGAAAATAAACGGAGAATACGAAAAAACAATATCTCTGAAAGCATAATATATAATTTTAAAATTTCAAAAACTTATATGAGCTACTTACACGAGCTACTTACTTTACTTTCACAGGTACTTTCATGAAAGTAACTGGAGATATATATATATATATATATATATATATATATATATATATATAATATTATATAATATAATATATATATATATATATATATAAACCTAACAACAAAAACTTAGGTCCCCAAAACTATATTTATCAAATTTGACACCATTATGGACTGCGGATAAACGTTGACAACGTTTCATCCTTATAATTTATGTTTAGTACGGAAATATTACAGTAGAAACACATTTTTAGTGACCCTAAGTAAAGCCGTTGGGATAATAATCCCCGTGCATGGCTCCATCACACCCTCTCTCACCGAGCCATGCTTTACATCTTTATAGCTTTAAGTATCATTTTTGAGCACCCATTTTCATGAAAACAACAGTAACAGTAATAAAATTCACACTACCTAGCATCCGAATACAGGAACTAGAAGAAAGATGCTAGCGGATTACATCAAACATTAAGCTAGAATGGTTAGCGGCCTTATAACATTTGTAGCAGTTGTAGTAGCCGTACAGGGGTAGTATAGTAGTATAGTAGTTAAGTAGAAAACTTCATTACTATTAAATAATATATCACCCGTACGCTATTCAATCGTTATACATTTATAATTTTCACTACACGCTTAAAACACGGACTTAAATAAAAGTTTTCCAATGAAACAAGTCAACCACAAAAGCAAGTTAAAACTAAGCGTTAATTCTCACGGTGAACTGTCATTCGTCTACGTGATTGGTTCTGTCAATCAACTCAAGCGAAAAAGATTTATACGTATTATCTTGATACTTTTAAACTTATTTAAAGATCACGAGTATTTAGTCTTTGGATGTGTTATAAGGTCGGGTTCTCTCTCTACGTACATCATGATCCGTCCTGCCACATATACAGCCATACAAGATATTATTCAGTGGGTAATCAAGATCCCAAGGAGTAGTGTTTCGTTCATATATAAAAGAAATTCTAATGGCTTTGAATATTTCACAGGATTTCATCACTCGCATATATCTAACAGGCAAGAGTGCTTTATGATTGGCTAAGAATTACTTAGATATATGAAACACGCTGAAGATCTGCGTCTATCGAGAGTTTTAAAACCAGCCTAAAACAGTCATTAGTAGAAGCGATGGTAAGCAGCTCACTTTAGCTTTTTCCAAATATCTAAATAAACTTACAGTATGAGAATTTAGATATATGCGGAGTGTGTAGTGAGAAGACGGGATGTATATGAACCTAGATCTCATGGATTCATATAATTAATGGTCTACCGCAGCATAAATATCTGTCAGAGGCTCAGTAAGAAAAAAATATCTATTGCATTGAAGGAAAAACGAAATTCTGGCACTAATTATTCACCTGTAGCGTATTAGTACGCGTAGCTGAATATTATGAGTTTTAAAAAAATGTTAACAGGCGATCATGAAACTATATTAAGCAGTTCTTGCTTCTATGATGTTCATGAAAACAACAGCTAACAGTAATAAATTCACACTACCTAGCATCCAATACACGAATAGAAGAAAAGATGCTAGCGATTACAGCAAACATTAAACTAGAAATTGGTCAGCGCTTATACATTGTAGCAGTTGTTAGTAGCGTAAAGGTATAGTATATTATATAGTAGGTAGAAAGCCTTATATTATTTTAAATATATATCACCCGTACTCTATCACATCGGATCATTTTATTATTTCCACTAAGCTTACAAACACGGATTAATAAAAGTTATCAATGAAAGAACAACGTCGAACCAACAACAAGCTAAGTTAAAACTAGGTTTATTTCCGTTTCCGTGAATGTATCCTCGCCTGTGCATTGTTCATGGTCATCAATCACAGTGAAGGATTGTTTTGATAAGAGTTATAAGTACAAAGTCCCCAAAACGTGGAAAAATCACAGGGAATTAATAAAAAAAGTTCACTATATATAACCTTTTACTATGAAATGTTTATTTTATATATATATATTAATATATATATTATATATATATATAATATATATATGATATTTATATATATATATATATATATAAATATATATATATATATAGATTATATATATATAATAAATATATATATACATATAATTAATATATATAATAGAATAGTATATATATATATATATACATATAATATCACATATATATATATATATATATATATATAATTATTTACATATAAGTATTACATTGCTAACAATTAAATATAAATATATTATATTATTATTATATATATATATTATATATACTATATAATATATATATATTATATATTATTATATATATATAATATATATATATAATATATATATATATATATAAATGTCATATGAATATATATGAAATATATTCAAATGCCTAGGAGTTGAGATAAACAGATAGATAATATATAATATATATAATATATATATATATAATATTATATATATAATATATATATATATATTATATATTATATATATACTATATATATATATAATATATATATATTAATATATATAATATTATATTATACCTATATATATATAGTATATATAATATATATATCTGAAGACATCGGGTGAAGTTGAAACTGAGCAGGTTTCTATAATTTCTCAACGTTCCAAGCCTAATTTAGTTATATACGAATAAAAACTAGCTGATACATTAAAACCATTTGAAAACATATCGATCTTTAACACACTCGTTCATTCCATAAGAATAGTAACTTCGCTGCCAGTATGTTCGTTTTATCACGTGTCGATGTGTGTGTTTCACGTAGTACGTAATATTCACGTATATCCCACATAAGTTTGATAATTATCAAGCTATATACATAAACTTTATAATGACCTTCGGATGATACTTAATTCTTCGAAGTTCAAGTGACATCGTCAGATGAGACGTTAATCATTCATTTAACTTAGAGCTTATACAACTTTCAGCGAATGAAGAGAAACCTATACACGTCCACAAAAATGCACCATTCACGGTAGGTTTCAATAGTTACGTACGTTGATCCTTTCAATATTGTCCCCTGATGAGAAAGTAACCGCGATTCTATTAAGACCGCTCCCAGCAGCACCACTCGTGGTTATTATGGACGGATTATCCATATCAGTACATGAACACTTTGCCTTTATCCATGTTTTTATACAATCAATGATTCTACTGAACTGTTCTACAGATACGAATAATGGACGATCGGGTGTATCGTAAGCCGGAACACAGACGATGTATCGTTCGCTATCAGGTCTGCGTCTTAATATTATAGTAACATTGCAGTCGGAATGACGTATGGTTTTAGTAAAGGTGTTCTCAACGAGTTTAGAGGATGAGATTGACGACATGGTTAAGGCACAGTGAGAATCGGCTTACTGAAGAAACATATATAATCACCAACGCATTGGTGGAATTTATCTCTTAAGATTACGATTAACATAGCAAAACATCCAAAATCGATTAATGGAAGCTAATCTTACACTCAGAAACCTTGCGGTCAGTAATTTTAATACATAATAATTACATTACAGCAGTAGATATATATATATATTATATATACTAATATTATATATATATATATATATACTATATATTAATATATATATATATATATAATATATATATATATATATATATATATATATATATATTAAATAAAATCATATAATATATATATATATATATATTATAATATATTATATATATATATATACCTATATATATATATAATAGTTATATAGTATACTTATATATATTTCTACCTTATTCACCTCTATGAGGCACTTAAGATTTAAACCCTCCAAATCTTCGCGGATTATACCAACTCGTATATATGTTGTCCCCCAATATTTTTCAGTTTCCTCAACCACCATCCCCTAACACATATGTAAAAAAAGTTCTCTAAGCGATACTATGAGTCTGTTAGAGCCTGGATACATCCGATGTATAAATAATCCACGCCAATTTCTCTAAACCGATCTAATAAATTTTTAACATCCAAGAAGCACAGAACGGGCTATCAAAGTTTCATGTCGCTGTTAAAATTTTGTTAAATGCCTAATATTCCAGATACAGCGTATAAATACGCTACAGTGACATATTATTCAGAATATTCCGTTTTCTTCAACATTGCAATAATCTTCATTTATTACGAGCCTCTACAATATTTTATCTGCGTATACCACTTAATATAGAAATCCATGAGATGAGTTCACTATACACCCGTTTTCACTACACATCGCGCCATATTCTACATTCCATTACTGTAAGTATTAGATATTTGGAAAAATCTTTTAAACGTGAAGCTGTACCATCGCTTCTTTATAATGGACTGTTTTATGCTGTGTTTAAAACCTTCATAACCAATCTTCAGCGTGTTTAACTTATACTAAGCCTAATTCTTCACACACTCATAAGACACACTTGCCTGATGAATATGTCGATGAATGAACAATCTCGTGAAATATTCAAACCATAGAATTCTTTTAATATATGAACGAAAACACTACTCCTTGTGGATCTTGCAGTTATCCCACTAATAATATCTTGTATGGCTGTATAATTCGTGGTCCAGACGCGATCATGAGGACGTAGAGAGGAGAACCGACCTCTATAACACATCCAAAGTCAAATACTCGTGATTTTTACAATAAGTTTTAAAAGATATAAGATAATACGATAAATCTTTTTGCTGTGATTGGATGACATGAACCAATCACGGTAGACGATGACATTCACCGTAACGAAATAACCTTAGTTTTAACTTAGCTTTTGTTGGTTCGACGTTGTTTCATTGGAAAACTTTTATTTAAGTCCGTGTTTTAAAGCTTAGTGAAAATATAAAATGTATACGATTGAATAGAGTCGGGTGATATATATTTAATAGTAATAAGTTTCTACCCTTAACTACTACTACTACTACTACTACCCCTGTTACGGCTATACAACTGCTACAAATGTTATAAGGCCTGAACCATTCTAGTTTAATGTTTGATGTAATCCGCTAGCATCTTTTTCTTCTAGTTCCTGTATTCGGATGCTAGGTAGTGTGAATTTTATTACTGTTACTGTTGTTTTCATGAAAATGGGTGCTCAAAAATGATACTTAAAGCTATAAAGATGTAAAGCATGGCTCGGTGCAGAGAGGGTGTGATGACCATGCACGGGATTATTAACCCAACGTTTTTAATACTTTAGGGTCCATAAAAAATGTTTTTCTACCTAACATAAAAAAGAGACTTTATTATATATCTAGTTACGTTAAAAATTATTCTAAAGGATGAAACGTGTTCAAGTATAGTTTCGTTACTCCATAACGTGTTTATTTATAAGACAAATTCGTGTGTTTCGAATCGTTGGTTATGAAAGGGACATGTACCAAACGAAAATTTATATATATATTATATATAATAATATATACTATAATAATATATAAATATAATACTATATATATATATATATATATATTATATATAATATAGATATATAATATATATATATATATAATATATATATGAACGCAGCTGAGTTGATGAACGCTGAGCTCAGCTACGTGTACTTAATACAGGTCGAAAGTACTTAACGGGTCCCAACGGGTGTATGGGTAAAATAACGTTCATGAAAGTAGCTCATGTGAGGGGTTACGCCTTACACGTGGGTCAGCATCTAATAAACGTTGAAAGTAACGTAGCTACTTTCATGAAAGTAGCGCGTCTTTTATATATATATTATATATATATATATATATATATATATATATTAATATATATATATTATATATATAGTATTATATATTAATTATATATATATATATATTTATATATATATATTATATTATAATATAATACTATATTATATATGACCGGACTCTTTTAAGCCTCCAGCTCTATAAAAATACGTTTCTTGAAATATATATTTATATATATATATATATAAATATATGTATATAATATATATATATATATATATATATATATATATATATATATATATATATATATATATTATTTTTTTTTTTTTTCTTTCTCCCTTTGCGTCCATTATATATATTATTATTTATTATTTTATTATTATTATTATTATTATTATTATTATTATTATTATTATTATTATTATTATTATTATTATTATATTATTATTTTTTATTTTTTTATTATTATTTATTATGATTATTATTATTTATTATGTTATTATTTATTATTATTATTATTATTATTATTATTTATTTATTATATAATATTATTATTATCATTATTATTATTATTATTATTATTATTATTATTATTTTTATTATTATCACGCGAGCCAACCTCAAAAAAGACGACGAGATATCTTCAACATTATTATTATTATTATTATTATTACGCACGCGTGGCCTCTGAATGACTACAAAATCAAATCCTATATCATTTCACTGAGTGTTAGCATTGTGGAGTACGACGTGAAGTCTTAACTCAGCCCCAACAGACACTCATTCGTATCCCCGAATTTTTCCTCTATCGAAGTCTTTTGCCGTTTGAAATTTTAAAATTATAGTTAATGCTTTCAGAGATATTGTTCGTATTCTCCCGTTTTTTATTTTCTATAGAGTTTGTTTATTAAATTTAAAGGGTGGTTACAGTTTCTGTTTAATTCTTTTAACATCAAATGATGATAATATATATGTGTGACAATAAATAACTGCTTATGCTGCTAAGATAACTGTTCTTAACCACGAGTGTGGAGATAACAGCGGCCCAAACGCAAAGCACTATAACGCTTCAGCTTTTTCCATAATCTTTTTCTTCTTTTCCTCCTTCTTGTGTTTCTTCTTTTTCATCTTTTTTTTCTCCTTCTTTTCCTTCTCCGCACCTTATATATATATATATTATTATATAGGTATATATATATATATATATATATCATATTTATATATATATATATATATATATATAATATATATATATATATATATATATATTATATATATATATATATATATATATTATTATTATTATTATTATTATTATTATTATTATTATTATTATTATTATTATTATTATTATTATTATTATTATTATTATTATTATTATTATTATTTTTATTATTATTATTATTATTATTATTATTATTATTATTATTATTATTATTATTATTATTATTATTATTATTATTATTATTATTATTATTATTATTACGCGAGTCCTCTTCAACATTATTATTAGACGAAATTTCCATCAATGAAACAACTGGCCAACATAAAGTTCATATCATTTCACTGAGCCGTTAGCACAATGGC
>JABUQX010003281.1:22500-57500 GCA_015478945.1 Trachelipus rathkii
GACAATACATTATTCTCTTATTATATATATATATATATATATATATATTATTATATATTATATATATATATATCGCATATTTGTAGATACTGTTACTGTGATTTTTTCTGAAAAAAAACTTTCTAAGTTCAAAAAAATTTCTAAGTTCAGAAAAGTTAAGTTAAGTTTAGTTTTTTAGTTTTTTAAGAAAATTATTTAGTGGCGAGCTTCTGGCATGATTCCAGAAGCTTGCCACTAAAGAATTTTCTTAAAAAACTTTACTTAACTTAACTTTTCTGAACTTAGAAATTTTTTTTAACGGAAAATTTTTTCAGAAAAAAGTACAGTACAATATATAAAAATATTATATATATATATATATATATATATATATATATTATATATATATATATATATATATATATATATATAATATATATATATATAATATATATATATATATATATATATATAATATATATATATATATATATATATATATATATATATATATATGGTAAAGGTATAGCATATGACCACATATTTTCTGAAAAAATTCTGTCCAAAATCAATATATCGATATGTATATATAGGTCGATAAAAAAACTATTAGGTAGGCCTAATTGTTACCCAGAGGGTTGTCACCCCCAATTTTTATGAAAATCACAGGACATACTCTAAAAAAATAATTATGAAGAATAGTGCAAACAAAAAATCTTCGCTCTCTTTAGGAAAAAAAGTTACAGCCTCTCAAAGTTGTAAAAAACCCCATAGGATTTATTAAAAAAAAAAACAAGAAACTTTTTTTTTTTTTTTAAATCACAGGATATACTCTAAAAAAAATAATAATGAAAAATATTGAAAATGAAAATCGGTAGTCTCTTTAGGAAAAAAAGTTACAGCATCTGAAAGTTAAAAATTTTCCCATAGACTTTATTATAAAAAAATTAGTGGGCCTTGTGCTCGTTTTAGGGCCATCCTAGTTCAGGTTATGATAAGATTTGTTAATTCTACATAGATTTTCTCTGTGTATACTTAACAAAACATATCATAACCTGAACTAGAGGGCCTGAAATGATATCTAACCTTGATGGATCAAAAATGAAAAGTCTATGGGAGTTTTAGCAACTTTGAGAGGCTGCAACTTTTTTTCCTAAAGATACCGCCGATTTTCGTTTTCACTATTCATCATTATTATTTTTTTTCTAGAGTAGCTATATCCTGTGATTTTCATAAAAATCCGGGGTGACACCCCTCTGCGCTACTATTATCCAATTCTAGATTTGCCAGATGCACAATTGAATTTGAAAATTTTAAGTAGGCTAAATTATTATTATTATTTTTTTTTTTTTTGTACTTTTCATAAAAATTTACTCCTGATTCCAAAAATATCTCCCTTTTAGTGTAGCTATCGTAGTTTTTTAACTATGTGTGTCGCCTAATCTGGAGATTGGCATATATATATACGGTATATATATATATATATATATATATATATATAATATATATATATATATATATATTATAATATATTATATATATATATATATATTATATAATATATATAAATATATATCATATATATAATCTATATATATATAATATATTATATATATATATATATATATATATATATATATATTGAGAGGATCATAATCTTTTATACTTTTAAAATGCTTTTTAACCACTTTCCTCTTGCAATTCTGTTAGGCAGGCATTATAATAGGTCTGAAGAGCTAAGAGCTAATATATTTTTTTTACAGATCCAACTCTGGCTCTGTACCCTTTTAATTTTTAGTGATTTTTTAGGGGGGGGAGAATTTTTGGTAATTGCAGAGATAGCATAGTATAAAAACAGTTTTTTTAATAAGATTCAATATTTCTAATGCAATACTGCCACATAAAAAAAAATTACAAAATTTTTCTTTATGGTTTACACTTTCGGTTAGGACCAATAAGTTCAGGTATATAAGTTTTGTTGTAATAGTAGGGGAGACTGCTTCACCCCAAGTTTTATAAAAATCACAGGATATACTCTAAAAAAATAATAATGAAGTATAAAAAACCAAACATGGCAGTCTCTTTGGGAAAAAAAGCCACAGCCTCTCAAAGTTATTAAAACCCATAGAATTTTCGGTAAAACTCCAGTATTTGATCTAAATATTTTCTGAAAAATTGGCTAAGTTCAGAAAAGTTAAGTTAAGTTTTTTATGAAAATTCTTTAGTGGCAAGCTTCTGGAATTATGCCAGAAGCTTTCCACTAAACAATTTTCTTAAAAAATCTAACTTAACTTAACTTTTCTGAACTAGAAATTTTTTTGAACTTGGAAAATTTTTTCAGAAAATATAAACAAATCCCACAGAATTTTCTTATATAAAAAAAAAATAAAAAAATCACAGGATATACTTTAAAAAAATAAAAATGAAGGATAAAAGAAAATGATTTAAGTCTTTAGGAAAAAAAGTAAGCCTCTCAAAGTTTAAAATTTTACCATAGGCTATATATATATATATATATATATATATATATATATATACTATATATAGGGCCATATAATTATATATAAATATATAAATATATAATATATTATAATATATAATATATATATATATATATATATATATATATATATATATATATATATATATATATATATATATATATAATATATATATATATATATATATATTATATATTATATATACATATATATATATATATATATATATATATATAGTATTATATATTATATATTATATATATTATATATTATATATATATATATATATTAATATAATATATAAATATAAATCTAGTGTGCCTCGTCCTCATTTTTAGGGCCATCCCTGAGTTCAGATTATAAGATGGTTAAATTACTACACAGATTTTCTCTGTTGTATACATAACAAACATAGCATTAACCTGAATAGAAGGGAACCTGAACTGATTTACCTAACCTGGAGGATACAAAAATGAAAGTCTATGTGTGGTTTTAACAACTTTTGAAGGCTGTAACTTTTTCCTAAAGAGACTTGCCAAATTTTTTTTTTTTTTTTTTCATTTCTTCATTATTATTTTTTTAGAGTATATCCTGTGCATTTTTATAAAAATTTGGGGGGAGCCCCTCTGCGCTACTATTACCATTCTTGTTAAGTATACACAGTGAAAAATCTTACCATAACCTTAAACAAGTTTTCTGGCCTAAACCAAAACATTAGATATGGCAATGTTGTTTACGTCATCATGCATGTGTAGAAACAGGCACCTATATATATATATATTATATATATAATATATATAATCTATAATATATATATATATATA
This sequence comes from Trachelipus rathkii, assembly GCA_015478945.1. Taxonomy (NCBI): domain Eukaryota; kingdom Metazoa; phylum Arthropoda; class Malacostraca; order Isopoda; family Trachelipodidae; genus Trachelipus; species Trachelipus rathkii. The sequence continues at coordinate 25,805 of JABUQX010003281.1, forward strand.
TATATATATATATATATTATATATTTATATATATATATATATATATATATATATATATATATATATATATATATATAATATATATCTATTATATTATATATATATATATATATATATATATATAAAATATCGAATTATATCGATATATCCATTTACTACATGCACATAGCCTGACCTACAATTACCAAATCTTTTAGTTTCTGACATAATGATCTATTCATTAAAGAATTTTTAAAATATTAGAAAAAAATTTCATTACGAATTATTACAAATTACCTTATTTTTTTCGAATGCCCAACCCAATTTCTCAATTACTCTAAATTAGGTGGATGGATTTGGAATATATAAATAGCTGATTTAGTTTTTAAATAGTACCCTGCAAAGGTCATATTTTTAATAAAAAAAAATAAATAAATAAAAGAAAACTGGCTTTATTTAAAATAGTAGGATATGTGTTAAAAAGTAATGGCTCATGTGGGTTATCTGCCTCCAGTTAAGCTCAAGTCCATTTTTTTTTAAAAATCTCTTTTCAAATAAAAAAATTTAAATCTATGAAGTTATATATATATATATAATATATATTATATATTATATATATATATATATATATAATATATATAATATATATATATATATATATATATATATATATATATATATTCTCAACCCTTGACACCCTGTCTTCAGAGCAGGAACACTGCTTCCAGATACCCCACCGCTGCAACCAGTCTCCTCCACAGATCACCCAAGGCTGTGATATTCCAGATTGTTCTGGGTAGAGAGTTAGAGGGACAGATAAGAAGAAAATGGGATATAGTTTCCAGGACCTACTTACAGTTTGGACAGATATTTGTAGTGGTTTGATTGAGTTTGAGTTTGTTTATAATATTGCAAATTTGGGTGGTGGCTGCATCTTGATTTGGTCAACTATGATTGAATAATTCTTGAAAGAGAGTTGAATTCAGGTGCTATTTCTGGTGGATGTTTATTTACTACACTGTTTGGTGGTCTGTTTCCTGGATAGTTTCCAGTTAGTAGTGTGTTGTTTTGTTTAGTGTCAGATGTGTTGTTTTGTGGTGGTGGGATGTTGTTCAGAATTTTTTTGAGTAGTGCTGCTGAAGGAGGAGGTTGTTTAAGTTTATGGTGGATAGGATTGGAGAGGACATGTGGCATGCATGCTGGGGTTTGAGCTTTGGCGATGAATTGTGTGCTTATCATTTCTAGATGTATGTCTATGGGTAGTATTTTAGTTTCTTTGGGGTAAGTGTTGTTGTTGATGTGCATCCAGCTATAATTCTATGCTTTATTATGTGTTTGTAGTTTTTTTATGTTGTTTTTGGTCAGTAGTTGGTGCCAAGTTGGAGAGGTGTAGTTTAGTGTAGGATGAATCAACTTTGTATATAGTGGTGGATATGTTTGCTGTTTAAGATGTCAGTGCTGGTGATAGTTCTTAGTATGTTCAGTTTTCTGTTTGCTGATGAAGTTAAGTTATCTATACATTTTGTGAATGTGAGTTGTGTTTCAAATGTTACTCCTAAAATTTGTCAAGTGTTGAGGTGTTTGTGATATTTAGAGGGTGTGTGTTGTTTTCTATGTGATTGATGAATTTTGACCAGAATGCTTTTTTGTAATTTATGTATGTTTTCTTGAGTTGGTTATTGTTTTGTTGACGTTTTGATATTTTATGATAATGGGGAGGTGGTCGAAGTTTAGACTGGTTAGTGTTGACCAGTAAAGTTTGGGGTGTAGGTTAGGTGAGCACAGTGTTAGGTTTGGTGATGTGTAAGTTTGGTTAATTTGTGGAGAAATTCTGGTGTGTCATTTTATGTTGGTTAGATTTTCTAGGTTTGATATGATGTGAGTTCCTCTACAGTCTGATTCTTGGGTGTTGTATCATGTTGGATGGTGGGCATTGAAGTCGCCTAACATTGAGATTTGGGAGGTTTGTGATGTAGGTGAGGTTTGGTGTTTAGTTTCTGGGTCAATGGGGTGATGTGTGGTGGGGAATGTATAAATTTATTATGTTGTGTGGCTTTTTTATCATTGTTGTGAAAGATTGTATTTTGGTGGTGGTATCATTTACTGCAGTTGTCGTGCAAGGTTGTTTGTATGGTATATGTTAGTAAGTTGTGTAGGAGAATTAACAGTGCTTGATTTTGGGGGGATCTGAGGTGTATAAATGGCATCGTAACTGTAGAATTTTGGTTCTGGGTAGTTTTCAGGTAAGTAGGCTTCTTGAATCAGTGCTGTGTGTATATTGTGTTGTTTTAAGAAGACTTCTATTTCTTTGTTTTTGTTGTAGAGTCTGTTTGTGTTGAATTGTAATATGTTTATGTTGTTGGTTTGTTTGTGTTGTGGGATTAGAGGTTATTGTGGGTGGCATGCAACCTTTGCAGATCCAATTGTGTTGTGTTTGGAATGAGTAGCAAATTGTTAGCAGTGTTTGTATTTACTGCTCACATCTATTGCAACAGATTGAGTTTCTTCTTACTATTTTTCTGCATATTGGGCACATGTAAGTTCCATTTCCAGGGTTTGTTTTTATATAACCGGCTTGTTGCAGAAGAGCTATGGCATAAGCCGGGAAGTATGCCTCAGAAATAGAAAAAAAAGGGGATAAATGATGATTAAGTCCTGAATGATCCTCGGAGGGTTCCTCCGGAAGAGGCAAAAGTGCAAAATTGCTGCTACAGCAGCCACACAATTTCTTGCAGGTGGAGGTGGGGTGAGGGAATCTTGAAAATTTTTATCTGGGTTGGATGATACTTTTGCAATATGACAACTGGCATGTTCTCTCTATATATATATATATATATATATATATATATATATATATATATATATATATATATATATATATATATATATATATATATATATTTTTTTTTTTTATATATATATATTATTATATATATATACCGGTATTATATTATATAAATTTATATCATATATATATATATTATATATATATATATATATATATATATATATAACATATATAATATATATATATATATATATATATATATATAATATATATATATAATATATTGGTCATTCCTAGTTATAAACCTATCAGGCCATTTTCCAACTCATGTTTTTCAAAAATGATAAAATTGCATACTTATAGATCTTCTGAGAGAATTTAATGATGTTTGTTCCACTTCTCTATTTCAAATAGTTCCTGAGATAGAGGTCATTGAGAATTTGGAAAAAGGGCATTTTTGACTATACAGCACAAAGGTCAGCATATTGAATGTTGGCTTCTAGACCACATGGAGAGGTCATTCAAAAATCATTTTAAAGCTAAAAAGGAGATCTATCAAACTTATTCTATGCATATTTCATGTAAATGGTCAAATAAAAAAGATGACCTTATGTTTCACCTTTGACCTCAAAAAGGGAGTATCTTTTGATTTTTTTTAAATTTTCACGAAGCAAGAATGACCTATCAATGTACTTTAATTATACAGCAACCTCAGTTTTTATATTTGTTTAGTTTTGGTGCTACAGGCATTTTAGTTAACCAATATCACAAATTTGTCCCCCCAAAATTCTTATAACTAGCTTATTATATACATATTTCATAAAAAGGGTTACTGTATATAATTTCTCTCATCAAGATCTATTTAGTATGTTAATTGCTTAAATTTTCTGAAATGTGAACAAAATAGCAAGTGCTTGGAGTCATACAATAAGTTGCTTTCTCTAAATTTTCTCTATATGACCTTTCAGTAACTTTCAGAAACTTACAAACTACAGCAAGATATTAAGCTAAACTGCCTATAATTTCCTAAATCCTTCCTTACTACCTTTCTTATAAATAAGCAAAAGATATGCTGTTTTCAACCATCTGTACCTCACCAAAATGTTATAGATCATCCGCTAAAAATTCAAATAAGTGCTTTGCAAATGTTTGGTACTACTCTCCTTCAGAATTCTACCATAATACCATCAGGCCTGCAGCTTTACTTGGATGCAATATGGTCTAGTAAACGTTTAATATCTTTTACGTCAAATTTCAAATTCTGTAACGTCTTATTGTTACATGCATACAAGAACTATAGTCTCCAAACTATTATCTATCTTTTTCCTCAGTAAACACTGAAGGAAAATAAGCATTGAAAATGTTGAACCAACTCTTTATCTGAAATGGCCTTCTAAGGGGACGTTTTTGTCATATACCAAAATAAGTAAAATAAATAAATAATAGTATAATAATAATAATAAATAATAAATAATAAATATAATAATAATAATAATAATAATATAATAATATAATAAATAATACTAATAATAAATAATAATAATAATGAATAATAATATATAATAATAATAATCATCATTCACTCATTTTCCCGCAACACTTGGGGTAGTTGCGTCACATACACCAGGAAACAGAAGTAGTAAATACATAATGAAAGTCGAAAAGAAAGTCCAGCCTTAACCTGCATCCCTTATACCCTTAAGTTTAAGACTCGTTCGCAATCAGGAAATCCTCCAATAGGGCTTTCACGGGACTGCAACGAACCATCTTGTCAATGTAAGGGCTCATCCCTTGGCCCAGATGGTCGCCACAACCATACTCTCTCACAAAGCCCCGCAATCCATCCGCACATGCATCCCTTTCTTTCTCACCTTGCCAAACTCAGATTCCTCTCCTTCAGGCATTCCTTTACTGACGTCAATCCACTTTTTCTCAGTCTTCCAACCGGTCCGGACTCAGCAACACTCAACCACTGTAATTATTCCGCTTAACGGCAACTGATCATCATTGATCTCTCCACATGATCAAATCATCTCAATGTACTTTCTTTATTCTGTCATTTACTCCTTTCTTCACACTCACACAACTCCCACGATGCTTTATTCCTCATTTTTTATCATTCTTTCTCACAACTAAGACGCCCTAAGATTATTCACTAAACACATTGTATTTTAGATATATACTCTTATTCTAGGACCAATAGTTTTCCATGACTATACCCAAAAATAACAAAAAAACAACAAAAAGGTTTTAAAAAAACCTAACCAAAAATACCCCATGTAAGACCCTAAGCGCAAATCAATAACGATCCACCAAGGAAATTAATTGCAACAAGCACATTCCTACCATTCAGAATATATATATATATATATATATATATATATATATATAATATATATATATATATATATATATATATAATATATATATATATATATATATATATATATATATATATAATTATATATATATATATATATATATATATATATATAATAATATACCTGTATATATATATATATATATATATATATATATATATATATATATATATATATATATATATATATATTAAAAATATATATATTTTTTATACACTCTATATATATAGTATATATATATATATATACCTATGCATCTGACCCTAGAGATATGTATTATTATATATATATTATATATATATATATATATATGACCTCTTCAGTAGTAGGGGGGTCATTCCGCACGTGTTGGTCATTTTGACCACAGCATCCAGGAACCTACCTGAGGCCTTTTTGAGCCCCATTTTTTACCTACCTTGACCTTTTTGGGCCTTTACCTTTTTGGACTTGACCTTTTTTGAGCCCAAATTTTTTACCTGACCTTGACCTTTTGGCCTTAACCTTTTTGGGACTTTACCTTTTTTCGACCAACCCTTGGTCTCCATGGTCATTTTTGGCCCACGGTATTTTTGGAACCCTAATTTTTTGAGAACCCTAATTTTTTGAGAACCCTAATTTTTTGAGAACCCTAATTTTTTGAGAACCCAAATTTTTTGAGAACCCAAATTTTTTGAGAACCCTAATTTTTTGAGAACCCAAATTTTTTGAGAACCCAAATTTTTTGAGAACCCAAATTTTTTGAGAACCCAAATTTTTCGGCAACCCTAATTTTTAGCAACCCTTCGAAGAAGGGTTGCGCCAAACGGTTGCGTAAGCAACCGTTGTACGTATTGCCCCCCCTATTTTACGCCCCCTAATTTTTCGACCATGGGTCATTTTTGGCCCACTGTAATTTTGATCTTCATTTAGGGGCTTAGCCCTATTTTTTGATATTTCTGCCACACCTACACACGCCCGCGCACACACACACACACACACACACACACACATACATACCTAACCTAACCTTAACCTAACCTAGCCTACCCTAACCTAACCTAACCTAACCTAACCTAACCTAACCTAACCTTACCTAACCTAACCTAGCGTAACCTAACCTAACCTAACCTAACCTAACCAACCTAACCTAACCTAACCTAACCTAACCTAACCTAACCTAACCTAACCTAACCTAACCTAGCCTAACCTATTTCGTTCCTAACTTGTACGCATGTATGGACCTACCCTAACTTGAACACCTACACACGTGCGCGTGCGCACACACACACACACACACACACGACCACTCCCACATACACCCACACACACACACACTTACACCTTATACACACTTTCACTATGTCACTTACATTTTCCCATAGACACTTACATTTACACTTATACTCACGTACAAACACACGACCAACCCTTTGGTCTTCCATGGGTCATTTTTTGCCCACGGTAATTTTTTGTCCTTCCTTTAGGGACTTAGCCCTTTTTTGATGTCTTAACACTGTTTGACCATGATATTTCATCCTTGACCATGCCATATACCATGGGTCAATTTTGACCCACGCTAACTTGATGGTTTTGATGGTTCCCAACCACCGTAAGAAGTACCTAGGGATGTTCTATTAGTGTTCTATGAGTATTAGATGAGTGCCAGGTGAGTGCCAATGAGTGCCAATGAGTGCCAAGTGAGTGCCAATGAGTGCAAGTGAGTGCCAATGAGTGCCAAGTGAGTTGCCACATAGTGCCAAGTGAAGTGCCACATAGTTGCCAAATGAGTGCCTACTTTTTTCAAGCCCTTTTCTACCTCCCTGAAGCCCCGAATAGCCCTAATATGGATGTCTACCCCTATGTAATAAGGTATGAGGAATCGACTGGTGTATATTACAATCTGCTAGAATGCTTCCTATTATGAGTTAGTCTTTTTCTATCACTTATAGCCTATATATATATATATTACTTGCACACACTCACATACACTATAACACTTATAACACACAATTCACTATGAACCTTATACACACTAGGACACTTTAATAAGCACTTACATCTCCAATAGACACTTTACAATTAAAACCATATACACTACACTCTCCATAGGCACTTACATTAAACCATATACACTTACACTCACACACCCACATCACCATAAACACTTACACTTACACTCACACACTTGATATTTTGATGCGCCTCAACTTTTGATGCCTCAAACTTTGATGCTCAACTTTGATGCTCAACTTTGATCCCTCAACTTTGATGCCTCGCAATTTGATGCCTCAACTTTGATGCTTCAACTTTGAAGGTTCATCTTTGATGACTCAATCTTTGAATGACGTCATCTTTGATACATCTATATTGATGATTCATCTTTGATGAATCACCTTTGATGGCTCATCTTTACCCACCATCATAGAACAAAGTTAATATTAATGTCTTCCTCTTCATAATTGGAACACCAGGGCGCCGCATGCGCCGTCCGCGCAAGACAACCAGCCCGCACGACCGCAGGTGCGATCGCCGCGTCCCGCCCGCCGCGTGCGCACGCAGGGGCAATATTTCCGCGTTCCCGCCCGCCGCGTGCGCAATCAGGCGCAATTTTTCCGCGTACACCGCCCGCCGCGTGCGCCGCAGGCGCAATATTCCGCATCCCGCGCGAATGAAAAATATATATACTATAAAGTCATTCATTTTTATTTCATACTTAAAACATTTTTCAAAGAATTTCTTTTCAAATATACTATGAGTCATTCATTTTTATTTCATGCTTAAACATTTTTATTAAAAACATTTTCGCTAACCTAAAACTGTAACTCATTACATACCTATTATTTAACACATATATTTATTAACATTATTTTTACTTAATACTTTTTACTTAATACATTTTAATTTATAAAATTTTTTAAAAATTGTTATTATTTTTATTATAATTCAGCAGTGTCTCGATATATAAACATTTTATGTTTAGCTACTAATTGTACGCAAATCTTACTAAAAACATTAAACATCACTACTTTATAAGCAGTAAAAATCAGTAAACAAATAGAAGGTGTTAACCTAACACCTAGGGGGGGGGTTAGTATGCTTTTGTTTTACTGCTTTACTGCTTTAACTTTCTGCTTTACTGCTTTAACTCACTGCTTTACTGCTTTAGCTCACATACATTACATACCTTAAAGCAGTAAAGCAGTAAAACAATAGAGGTGTTACCTAACACCATAGGGGGATTAGTATGCTTTTTTGTTTACTGCTTTACTGCTTTAACTTTCTGCTTTTCTGCTTTAACTTTTACTGCTTTATTGCTTTAACTTTCTGCTTTATTGCTTTAAACTTTCTGCTTTACTGCTTAACTTTCTGCTTTACTGTTTAACTTTCTGCTTTACTGTTTTAACTCATATATTTATTAAACATTATGTTTTTTATTTTGTTTTAAAATACTTTTTATTTATTTTATTATTATTTTTATTTATTTTATTATTTTTATTATTTTATTGTTATTATTATTTTTATTAATTTCTATTATTTTTATTATTTTATTTTTATTTTATTATTAACATACTTAGTGTTTATTTACTTCATCTTTCGCTTTACTGTTTTTAACTCACTGCTTTTACTAGCTTTAAACTCACTACATTACAACTTAAAGCAGTAAAGCAGTAAAACAATAGAGGTGTTACTACCACCTAGGGGGATTAGTATGCTTTTGTTTACTGCTTTACTGCTTAACTTTCTGCTTTACTACTGCTTTAACTTGCTGCTTTACTGCTTTAACTTTCTGCTTTATTGCTTTAACTTTCTGCTTACTGTTTTAACTCATATGTTTTAACTCATATATTTATAATTTTATTACATTGTTTTTTTTATTTTAATACTTTTATTTATTTTTATTATTATGTTTATTATTTTATTATTATTTATTTTATTTTTATTTCTTATTTTTATTTTTATACGTAGTGTAACATTATGTTTTATTTTATTTAGTTGATAATACATTTATAATTTTTATTATTAATTTTTTTATTTATTTTTATTATATTTTATTATTTTTATATCTTTTATTTTTATTTTTAATTTTTAATACGAAAAAAAGTGATTTATTACACACCGCTAGAATTTTACTTACACTCACACAGATTTACTTACACATCACACACAGATTTACTTACACTCACGCAGATTTACTTACACTCACATCAGATTTACTTACACTGCACACACAAGATTTACTTAACACTCACGCCAGATTTACTTAACCACATACAGATTAACTCACCAATCATCACATACACTTTATAAACGTAACTTTATTAAAACATGTTTAATGTTTTTAATTAAACACATACATTTATATTAATCATTCAAATATAACTAAAATTATTTCAAAGTTCTTAAACTTCTATATATAATCAATCATTATCTTTGAACAACGAATTTATTATTAACTGTCAATACTTTTTGTTTATAAATTTTATAACTATCAAATTTTTAAAAAATAACTTTACTAAAATTTTAATCAATTTTATCACAACATCTTTCTTACCTAAATTACAAAGATATAAATCAGTAAATCAGCAAAGCAGTAAAACAAAGCCCCCTCTACACCAAGCTACGCCATGTTTTGTTCTATTGACTTATCAGCTTACACTCATCCTTTACCTACCCATTGTAATAAGTATAAAAATACACAAAATAAGTTCCTTCTCTGCTAACATATCATGTATTTTATTTAAATCTTTCTAAGTTCTTATTTAAAAATAACATTTATTCACCTACATTTATATATTCGCTCAATGTTAAGCAGTAAAAATATTTTCAAAGTTTTTTAAATAATCGATTTTCTTATTATTATTATTATCTATATCTATGTACATTGACGATATCCATCACGAAGAAAACACACAACCTCCTGCAACTCCTTACGATAGCGAAACTGACCTGATCTCTCTCTGTAAAATGTGTTGAAATAACTACCTTAGGTCTAAATTTAGGATAATCCTTTTTTGTACACCCGGGGCGAATTTCTAATTCCAGGTCAAAATATATTTCAAAATGACCTTTTTCTGTAAAAATTGTGGTGCAATAACTACGTTCGGCCTAAATTTAAAATGTGTTGTAGGATAAACCTTTTTGTATCCAGGCTGATTTAAGCCTAATACTTAGGTCAAAAGGTAATTCCACGTATAAGACACAGAAATCGAGAATCCATGTATTAATTATTTTTAATAAATATATTTCATACTGAAACATGCTGGATCGGTAAGAAATCCTTTAAGCAGGTAAAAAGGAAATGTTTACCTTTCTTGTGGGTGGCCGGAGTAATCCTTATCTCTATATGACCTCGTATGTGATTGGTCGAGAATTTATTTTATCGCTTTTTTGGTTTTACGTATGTAAAAACATGTTTTTTCATATCCTGAACCTTCTCTCTGAATGGATGAATATTATAATGGAGGATGTGTGTTTTAGGTAAATACTCATTTTAAAACCATACTCGTTTTGGCTCTTAAGCGGTGCACAAGTTCTCTGATCTTTTTAATAAAAGTGTTCTATTTTCACTAAGTGTATATCATGAACCACCTTAACATGTATACCCCAATACAAACATTATACAGTGGAAAATCAAGATCCCAGGAAGTAGATTAAATGTTCTTTATATAAAAGAAAACCCAAATCGTATTCAAATTATGGATTTGGAACTTTTTCAAATGGCTACCGCCAATCACCCTGTTATATACCAGCGTATTTTTCCCGTGAGTCCAGGTGAATTATTTCCGTATATGTAATCCACACTGAAGAGGTGGCTTACAGAATACTTAAACCAAACTCAGCTTTAAACTGGACCGAAACAGTTATTATTCTGTGCAAGAAACCAGCGATAAGCAACTTACTCTATCATTTTATAAACATCAAAATATAAGGTTGGAAGTTAGATTATGGGAGAAAAATAATGAAACAGCAGTATTTGAACCTACATTCATTTTGGATTCTACAATTTCAGGCGTAAGCTTCAGAAAAATATATGTTAGAGTACGTAAGCGATGTTAATACAGATGAAGAAGACATTTATTTATCTAATTACGTAACCGTAATTCATTACATGTTATACCAAGAATACTACGCATTTAAGAAAACCCTGATCGATGATCCTACGCCCAGCATCGACCGCTTCCTAAGTTCTATAGACGTACAGAAATTCATTTATCTACTTAGAAAACAATGGCAGGAAAGTATTTATGCACGTGACCCCGAATGTAAATATACTACGATATCTGAGTGGGAACTTTTTACGTATGTGTTAACTGAAGGTATTACTGAGACACGAAACTATATCATCGATAATGATATAAATGACTGGCATATTTGCAAAGATTTAGAGAATTTTAATATAAAATAATCATAAACATTATGTGTAAAATGTATGTGGAAGTGTTATATATAATATTCCTCTATTATATTTAATGTGAATCTTATATAAAATCATTGTATATATTTAATTTAGCCTTATATATATATATATATATATATATATATATATATATATATATATATATATATATATATATATATATATATATATATATATATATATAATAATTACTGTAAGATAATGATTACTTAAAATTCTAATTATATATAAAGTTTTTCTATCCTTATTTTTACTTTCTTAAATAAATATTTACATGTATGTTAAGAGTTTAAATAAACGAACCCCAGGTTCAGGATATGAAAAAACATGTTTTTACATACGTAAAACGCCAAAAAAAGCGATAAAATAATTCTCGACCAATCACATACGAGGTCATTAGAGATAAGGATTACTTCCGGCCACTTCACAAGAAAGTAAACATTTCCTTCTGCTCTTTTAAAGGACTTAACCTAATCCAAAATGTTTCAGTTTGATGATATGTACAGTATTATAATAAATGCAATCTCGATTCTTGTCTATACTGGAATTACCTTTTGACCTGTAATAGGCTTAAATACTGGGACACATCAAAAGGTTTTTTCGTGTATTTTCTATACCTATGTTCTAGAATGCAGACCATTTGGTTGTTATGCAACTATATTAACGCTACCGTTTAAATTATTTTGACCGGGATTAGGCCTAAATCGCCCGGGGTACAAAAAGGATTATTCCTAAATTTAGACCTAAGGTAGTTATTTCAACACATTTTACAGAGAGAAGATCAGGTCAGTTTCGTATCTGTAAGGAGTGCGGGTTGTTGTGTTTTCTGTGATGGATTGTCAATGTACATGATAATAATATAATAATTATAATAGAAATCCCGAATTATTTAAAAAAACTTGAAATTTTAGTTACGTGTTTCCTTGTTTTTTGTTGGTTATCCTGTGGATTTATGTCTGCCGTGTCGCCTATATCGGGTTACGTAATTCGTGATTATTTGGTGTCGCTGTGCTTTTTTCTTTGTTCATCTTGTTGTGGCTTTGTTGGCCTTGTTATCTTGTTTTTTTAACTGCCGTGAATTCTGTTCTTACTAATTCTCTTTGGTTTCTTTGCATCGAGCGAAATAATATATGTAAGTGAATAATTTTATTTTTAAATAAGAAGCTTAGAAAGAGATTTTAATAAAATACATGATATGTTAGCAGAGAGAACTTATTTTTGTTATTTTTATACTTATTTACATGGGTAAAGATAATGTAAAGCTGTAAGTCAAGTAGAACACAAACATGGCGTATGCTTGGTTGTAGAGGGTGGGCTAGGGCTTAACCTTGGCTGATTTACTGATTTATTGCTTTAAGGTACGTAAAATATATGTTTTTAATAAAATTTCATAAAATTTTAGTAAAAGTTATTTTAAAACTTGATAGTTATAAAATTTATAAACAAAAAGTATTAACAGTTAATAATAAATTCTTTGTTCAAAGATAATGATTGATTTATTATAGAAGTTTTAAGAAACTTTGAAATAATTTTAGTTATATTTGAATATTAATATTATTATTATTTAAATTAAAAATAAATGTTTTTAATAATTTACGTTATATGTGTAAGTAGTGTGGTGTGATAAATCTGTGTTGAGTGTAAAGTAATCTGCGCTGAGTGTAAGTAATCTGTGTGTGAGTGTAAGTGTTAAATCTTTGTGAGTGTAAGTAAATCTGCGTGAGTGTAAGTAAATCTGTGTGTGAGTGTAAGTAAATCTGTGTGAGTGTAAGTAAATCTGCGTGTGTAAGTAAATAACACTACGTATAAAAATAAAAATAAAAATAAGATAATAAAAATAATAAAATAATAATAAAAATAAATAAAAATAATTAATAAAAATAAATAAAAAGTATTAAAACAAAATAAAATAAAAAACTAATGTTACACTACGTATAAAAATAAAATAAGATTAATAAAAAATAAAATAATAAAAAAAATAAATAAAAATTATAATAAAAATAAATAAAAAGTATTAAAATAAAAAAACAATGTTAATAAATATATGAGCTAAAGTAGTAAAACATATGAGTTAAAACAGTAAAGCAGAAAGTTAAAGCAGTAAAGCAGAAAGTTAAAGCAGTAAAGCAGAAAGTTAAAGCAGTAAAGCAGAAAGTTAAAGCAGTAAAGCAGTAAAACAAAAGCATACTAATCCCCCCTAGGTGTTAGGTAACACCTCTATTGTTTTACTGCTTTACTGCTTTAAGGTATGTAATGTATGTGAGTTGAAAGTCAGTAAGCATGAGTAAAACAGTAAAGAGAAAGATGAGTAAATCAGCACAAGTAATAATAATAAAATAAAAATAATAATAAAAATAAAAAAAAAAATAATAAATAATAAAAAAAATAAATAAAAAAATAATAAAAATAATAAAATAATAATAAATAAATAAAAAGTATTAAACAAATAAAAAAACATAATGTTAGATAAATATATGAGTTAAAAACAGTAAAGCAGAAAGTAAAAACAGTAAAGCAGAAGAGTTAAAGCAGTAAAGGCAGAAAGTTAAGGCAGTAAAGCAGAAAGTTAAGCAGTAAAGCAGAAAAGTTAAAGCAGTAAAGCAGAAAGTTAAAAGACAGTAAAAGCAGTAAAACAAAAGCATTCTAATCCCCCTAAGGTGTTTAGGTAACACCTCTATTGTTTTTACTGCTTTTTACTGCTTTACGGTTGTAATGTTATGTGGCTAAAGCAGTAAAGCAGTGAGTTAAACAGTAAAGCAGATAGTTAAAGCAGTAAAGCAGTAAAACAAAAGCATACTAACCCCCCCCTAGGTGTTAGGTAACACCTCTATTGATTTACTGATTTACTGCTTTAAGGTATGTAATGTTAATGTTTTTAGTAAAATTTTCGTACCATTGTAGTAAAATAAAAATGTTTATATATCATACACTCTGAATTTTTTTCTTCTTACATACAATTTTTAAAATTTATAATTAAAATGTATGTAAGTAAAAAGTATTAGTAAAATAATGTAATAAATATATGTGTTAAATAATAGGATGTAATGAGTTACAGTTTTAGTATCAAAATGTTTTTTAATAAAAATGTTAAGCATGATAAAATGAATGACTCATAGTATATTTGAAAAGAATTCTTTGAATGTTTAAGTATGAAATAATAATGAATAACTTATAGTATATATATTTTTTTCATTCATTAACATACTCTCATAGTGTCGCCTTGCGGGCGCACGGGCGGCGGTACGCGGAAAATTGCGCCTGCGGGGCCACGCGCGGCGGAAGCGGAAAATATTGCGCTGCGGCGCACCTGTACGCGGCGCGGGCGGGGACGCGGCGGATCGCACCCTGCGGGTGCGGGGCTGGTTGTCTTTGCGCGAGGGCGCATGCGGCGGCCTGGTGTTCCAATTATGACTAGGGGAAGACATTAATATTAACTCTGTTTTATGATGTGGCGTAGAGATGAGCCATCAAAGACGATGATTCCATCAAAGATGAATCATCAAATTATAGATGGTATCAAAGATGACGTCATCAAGATGAGTCTCAAAGATGAACCTTCCAAAGTTGAAGGCATCAAAGTTGAAGGCATTAAATGCCTGAGGCTCAAAGCTTGAGGATCAAAGTTGAGGCATCAAAGTTGAGGCAGCAAAGTTGAGGGCTCAAGTTGAGGCATCAAAATATCAAGTGTGGGAGTGTAAGTGTAAGTGTATCTGTGTGTGGGTGTGAGTGTAAGTGTATATTGTTTAATGTAAGTGTCGTATGGAGAGTGTAAGTTGTTATGGTTAAATGTAAGTGTCTATGGAGAGTGTAAGTGCTTATAATTGTCATAGTGGGTATAAGTGTCATAGTGAATGTGTGTATAGTGTTATTAGTGTATGTGAGTGTGTGGCAAGTAATATGATATATATATGAGGCTAATAAATGATAGCAAAAGACTAACTTTATAATAGGAGCATTCTAGCAGATTTGTAATATACCACCAGTCGATTCCTCATACTTATAAATAGGGTAGACATCCATATTAATGCGGCTATTCGGGGCTCAGGGGAGGCCTAGAAAAGGCTTGAAAAAAGTGGCACTCAGTTGGCACTATGTGGCACTCACCTTGGCACTATGTGCACCACTTGGCACTCTTGGCACTCACTTGCACTCCATTGGCACTCACATGGGCACTCACCATGCACTCATCTAATACTCATAGAACACTAAAAGAACATCACTAGATACTTCTTACGTGGTTGGGAACCATCAAAGCCATCCAGTTAGCGTGGGTCAAAATTGGACCCAATGGTATTATGGCATGGTCCAAGTGGATGAAAATATCATGGTCAATACAGTGTTAAGACATCAAAAAAGGCTAAGTCCCTAAAGGAAGGACAAAACAATTACCGTGGGCAAAAATGACCCAGAAGACCAAGAAGGGTTGGTCCGTGTGGTTTGTACGTGAGGTATAGTTGGTAAGATGTAAAGTGTCCTATGGGAAATGTAAGTGACATAGTGAATGTGTGTATAAGTGTAAGTGCTGTGTGTGTGTGTGTGTGTGGTGTGTGTGTTGTGTGTGTGTGTGGTGTGTGTGCGCACGCGCACGTGTGTATGGTGTTCAAGTTAGGGTAGGTCCATACATGCGTACAAGTTAGGAACGAAATATGTTAGGCCTAGGTTATGGTTTATGGTTAGGTTTAGGTTTAGGTTAGGTTAGGTAAAGTAGAAGGTTTAGCATTACTCTAGGTTAGGTTAACCTAGGTTAGGTTAGGTTAAGAGTTAGGTTTAGGTTAGTTAGGTTAGGTTAAGGTTAGGTTTAGGTTGGTTTAGGTTAGGTTAGGTTAGGTTAGGTATGTATGTATTGTGTGGTGGTGTGTGTGTGTGTCGCGGCATGTGTAGGTGTGGCAGAAATATCAAAAAATAGGCTAAGCCCCTAAAATGAAGATCAAATTTACAGAAGACCAAAGGGATGGTCGAAAATTAGGGGGCGTAAAATAGGGGGGGCAATACGTACAACGGTTGCTTACGCAACCGTTTGGCGCAACCCTTCTTCGAAGGGTTGCTAAAAATTAGGGTTGCCGAAAAATTTGGGTTCTCAAAAAATTTGGGTTCTCAAATTTGCATCACAAATTTGGGTTCTCAAAAAATTAGGGTTCTCAAAGAATTATGACCGAGAAATTTGGGTTCTCAAAAAATTTGGGTTCTCAAAAAATTAGGGTTCTCAAAAAATTAGGGTTCTCAAAAAATTAGGGTTCTCAAAAAATACCGTGGGCCAAAAATGACCCATGGAAGACCAAAGGGTTGGTCGAAAAAGGAAGACCAAAGGTCAAGGCCCAAAAAGGTCAAGGTCAGGTAAAAAATTTGGGCTCAAAAAAGGTCAAGCCCAAAAAGGTAAAGGCCCAAAAAGGTCAAGGTAGGTAAAAAATGGGGCTCAAAAAGGCCTCAGGTAGGTTCCTGGATGCTGTGGTCAAAATGACCAACACGTGCGGAATGACCCCCCTACTACTCTCTTCTGTTTTACGACTCCGTCAGTTTTGTATTTTTTTTTTTTAAATATATTTCTAGTATATGATCCTAACAATCCAATTAAGTGGTAACGGACATGATTCAAAAATATATAGGACCTTTTACATTTTACAACTCCGTCAGTTTTAAGTTTGTTTGTTTTTTTTTTAACTAAAGGAATACCCAAGGGTAAACCGCAAAATTAGCAGGAGTCTGGGTCTCTCGGCCTTCAGGGGAACTACAGGGTAGGACTATTTCCCCCCCTCCAGGGAGGGTCTCCGGAACCCCCGCTCTTTGGTATTAGGGTGTCGCGGGGGTTCCTCCACCCATCCCCTACGGGGTATGGAAAACGTCCCCCCCTCTGTCCCCCGTCGGCTCGAGCCCCCTAATTTTTTATTTTTATTTATTTTTTCGTTTTTTTTACATTTTTGTAATAAGCTTTATATGCTGATTTCAAATATAATTTGTTTTCTGTAAGTGTCGTACTTTTTGAGGTATTTCATTTTTTAAATAATATTTAACATAAATGTGATTTTTAAAAAAAATTATTTAAAATATTTCGAACTTTTGAATCGTCCGGTTACCCACTTAAATTCATATGTTGGTTTATTATAAATAGTAGCAATATATTAAAAAAAAAACAAAAAATCAAAACTGACGGAGTCGTAAAACAGAATAGGACTATATATATATATAATATATATATCTATAGTTATATAAAATATATATATATATATTAATTATTATATAATATAATATATATATAATATATATATATATATATATTATATATATATATATATATATATATTTTATATATATATATATATATATATATACTAATAAATAAAATTTATTTATAGGACGTTTCGTGGACGTGACTGTCCACTTCATTCAGCCATTAAATAATGACTAAATTACATTTACATTAAAAAAATATTACTTATTTTAAGAACTCTATAAAATTTTGTAAAAATAAACGTTAAAAAATAATAAAATGGTGAAGTTACGCTAATGAATTTTCAATCATATATTAATGGTTTTTTTCCCTCCCAAGTTGGCATTCAGGAAAATCGAATTATTTACGTAGTTATTTCAAAACAATCCCAATCTCATAATTACCTTAACTTGTTGAAATTTTTGTAGTTGTTAATATAAAAAATTTTCCAATTTTCTTTTCTAGGTATTATTTATATTAAAAATAAGGGCAGAGTTCTTAAGTTTTATAGAGTGTCCGGTTGTGGTTCTATGTTAGACCAAGGAAGAGTTCAATGAATCAATTTGTAAATCATATTTATGCTAATCGGTTCTTTTAAAATCTGCAGTTTCTCCAATATAACAACTATTACATTGAGAGTAATCAATTTTGTAAATGCAAGCATGTTGAGCATTATCTGTGTTTCTCTTTGAGAAGGCAATAGAGCATATACTATTATAGCAACAATTATGTTCATTGGTTCACAAATCATAGCATCAACATCAAAAGAAGCGCTTGTCTTTCTTTTTTTTGAGAGCTTTAAAAATTTGCAGTCCAGAATTACTTAACAATGAATTAAATACTATTTAGTTTTTGGCACTAGGTTACCCAAAGCCATTTATTTCTAAAACACTCTCCAAAGCCAAAAAAAACTTTCTACAATTCTACTAAAACTTTGTTTAATAATAAGAATGTTCATGTCCTTCCTAATGAACCATCTTCAACAGCCATGAAATACATTCCGACCCAAATTAAAATCATTACTAAAAATTATAATAGTATCAGCTCTATTGCCTTCTCAAAAACAAACACAGATAATGCTCAAAGTGCTTGCATTTACAAAATTTATTGCTCTCAATGTAATAGTTGTTATATTGGAGAAACTGCAGATTTTAAAAGAAGAACTGATTAGCATAAATATGATTTACAAATTGATTCATTGAACTCTTCCTTGGTCTAACACACAACCTCAACCGGTCACTCTAAAAATCTTAAGAACTCGGCCCCTATTATTAATATAAATAACACCTAGAAAAGAAAATTTGGAGAAAGTTTTTATATTAACAACTACAAAAATTTCAACAAAGAGGTGATTATGAGATTGACTTGGTTTTGAATAACTTACTAAATAAATTTCGGATTTTCCCTAGGGTGCACACTTGAAAAATTATTATTATTATTAAAAAAAAAAAATGATCAGAATATTTATGAAAATTCATTAAGTAACTTCACCATTTTATTATTTTTTAACGTTTATTTTTACAAAATTTTATAGATTTCTTAAAATAAGTAATATTTTTTTAATTTAAATGTAGCTTAGGCATTATTTAATAGCTGAATGAAGTGGTCAGTCACATCCACAAAAACAGGGCCAGATTCAAAATCCGAGGAACTCAATCCCCAAACTGCCCACGCTGCAGGGTGCGACAGGAAACAACAGAACATCTGCTACTCCAATGTCCGGACCTGGAAGCCCAAAGAAGAAACTGTGACGTCGATGGCCTGCTGGACCTCTGGACCTGCCCGGCCAGTAAAAATCTTGATATGGATAGGTGTAGTATGGTTGGAAAACCATCAATTATAATTAGTCTTTTAGAAGTTTATTTTAAAGAAGAAGGTGTTCTCTTCAGATTTGTTGAGGTAAGTAAGCTCTAAAATGTAATTTTCTATTTTACTTTTTTTTCTTTAATGAATCTAATTTCAATTCCATGAAATTAAATATTTTGTTGAGATTCTTTAACTATTTTTTTTAAAAATATTTATCTATAATTTTTCTATATTCTATATAATTATCTATATTTTTCATTTACATTTAAATTAAAATAGCAAATTCTTGTACTTGGATTGATCTCCTTTAAGAGGGTGTGGGTAATTTATATACGGTATATATAAAAAAATTCCACTCCAATACTTTGTTATAATTTAAGCACCCCTTTTTTTAAGAAACATTTACTTAGTCAGTATTTCTATTTTTTTTTCTTAAGGAAACTACTGTATGGGATGAAATTTCGACTGAAATGCTACCGACAAGAAATATTTTCATAATCCTTACTCCTTAGTGTATATGGTATATACAAAGGTATAATTTTATTTAATTTTTATTTATTTCTGACTGACTGAATATTCATTTCCTCATCTAAATCTTCTTTTGACACTTGAAGCATATATATGACAGGGCCCTCCCATGGTGCTGATTTTTTTTCAGCCCAGTATGGCCGCTTCTCTGTGAGCCGTGGTGGGTCCTGTACACTGACTCAAAAAAAAAAAAAATATATATATATATATATATATATATATATATTATATATATATATATATTATATATACAATATATATATATATATATATATAATATATATATATATATATATATATATATATATATATATATATATATATATATGCAGTGATGTGGTGTGTTGGTGGTGGTAAGCTTCTGAATGGAATCAAAAGTATGTATGACAATAGTGAAGCGTGTGTAATTATAAATGGAGTCAAAAGTGATTGGTTTAATATTAATAGCGGAGTGAGGCAGGGATGTATTATGTCTCCTTGGTTATTCAATTTGTATATGGATGGAATTATGAAAGAATTAGAGGTGGGGGTGCCAGGGAATGGTGTTAGAATGAAGGAGAATGAAAGAGAGTAGAGGGTGCCTTACGTATTATATGCGGATGATTTGGTTTTGTGTGACGAATCTGAAAAGAGTTTGAGAGGATTGGTGGAGAGATTTGGCAGGGTGTGTAATAAGAGGTTAGGGGGGGTTGAGAGAACGTAGATGAGATAAGCTTTTATTAGTTGTGAGGGCAGTCCTCGCCCCTCGGTGCGTGAAAGTTATGTTAGAATGGTGAACAGCTGGAACAAGTGTCTGAGTTTTAAATATTTAGAATAATGGTTGATGAAAAGGGAACGGAGATGATGCAGAGTGTCATAGGAAAGTTGTGAATGGTGCAGAAGGTGGCTGTGCAATTAAATCGTTGGTGGATGTAAAGGGACTAAGTCTTGAGTGCGATTGGATCTTACATGAAGGTATGTTGTTACCTGTATTAATTTTTAGTGAGACTATGGTCTGGAATAAGAGGTATAGATCTAAAGTACAATGTGTTCAGATGGACAATCTTAGGGGCGTGTTAGGTGTGAGAATAATTGATAAAATGAGGAATGATAACGTATTAGAGTTTTGTTTTGTCTGAAGAAAGGGAGTAGATGAAAGAATAAATGAAAGTACGGTTTGGTCATGTGGACTGTGGAAAGGATATATGAACAGTCGGTTGGTTAAGCGGATGTAAAGTGGTGAGCGTGTTGGGAGTCGACCGGCTGGAAGACCAAAGAACAAGTGGATTGAGTCAGTAAAGAAATGCCTGAAGGAGAAAAATGCGACTTTGATAGAGGTGAGAAGAAAGGTGCATAATAGGAGTGATTGGCGAGGTTTTGTGAGGGGGTATAGTTGTGGACTACCTGAGCCAAAGGATGAACACCACTTTGACGAGATGCCATAGTGAGGGTCCGTCGTGTTCCCGTAAAGCTCTGGTGGATTTTCTAATTGCGACGAGTTCCACTTAAAAGGTACAAAAGGGGCGGGGGTGGCAAGGCAGGGCTGGGCTTTTTTAGAACTTTCGTCATATTCTCCTACTACTTTTATGTTTCCTGTGCATGTTCGGCACCTTACCACACCCTTTGGGAGAAAAGCTGGTGAGGTAAATATATATGTATATATATATATATATATAATATATATATATATATATATATATATATATATATATATATATATATATATATATTATATATATTATATATATATATATACTTGACGAGGAAGTATTAAGAAAAATGTCACGTCCGTGAAGCTCTCGTGGTAGATTTCTGACTGCGACGAGTTCTCACAAATAGGGATGAAGGGGTGGTAGGCTGGTCTTCCTTATCGACCTTGTATCTATTCTTCTACTATTTATTCTGATTCCGGTGCAATGTCCACGCATCTTACCCCCAGTCTTGGGGAAAAAGGTGGATGATGATGATGATGATGAATCATACTATATACTTATATATATATATATAATATTTATTATAATAAAGTGAAGATTGTAATTCTGCTTGGTTAAGCTTTCTTTTCTTACTCATTGCTTTTATATTATTTATTTATTTTTTTATTTATATATATTATTTATTTATTTTTATTTATATTATAGATATTCCTGAAGGAAAGAAGAAAAATAGCCTCCTCCAAAGATCGCTTAGATTTGTGATGTCCCAGATTGCTCTGGGACGATGATTAGTTGGACACTCTAGGAAGAAGTGAGACACATTCTCCGGGTCTGGTTGCATTTTGTGCAGATATTTGACATTGTCTGGTTTAGTTTAAACCTGTATTTGTAATATTGCATGTTTGGGTGGTGGACACTTCTTAGTTTGGAGAAAGATGATTGGACTGTTAGAGAAAGAGAGTTGAATTCAGATGCAATTTCTGGTGGATGTTCATTTAGTATATTGTTTGGTTGTCGGTTTCTTAAATAATTTTCAGTTATGTGTGTGTGTGTATTTATTTTGTATAAGAGATGTTGCCCTGTGGGGGCCGGATGTTGTTTAGGATTTGTTTATATAATAAGGCTGAAGAAGATGGAGGTTGTTTTAACCTGTGGTTAGTAGGGTTGGAAAGTGCAGTGTGAAATGGGCATTGAGGTGCTTGTGTTTTATCATTTTTCTTTCTTCATGTAAGTGTTGTTGTGGAGTTGTAGTTGTGCAACCTGTTATGATTCTGAGTGCCTTGCTTTGGGTGGTTTGAAGTTTTCTCATTTTCCCTTGGTTAATAATGGGTGCCATACAGGTGACGCGTAATTTATGTTGGACGGATGTATTGTTTGTAGATGGTTATGGATATTTGTTTATTGTTAATGTCCGCGCTAGTTATGGTTCTTAGTATGTTTAGTTTCCTATTCGCTGATGTTTTCAATGTCTTTTGTGAAGGTTAGGTGTGTGTCCAGTGTTACTCCAAGAATATTGGGTGTTTTGTTTATTGGGATAGCTATATTGTTAAAAAAGATTTGGGGGTTTGTAGTGCCACGTTGGCGGTCTGTTGTGATTAGTTAGGTGATGCGGACATTCTGTTGTCAGTTAGCCAAGTTTGAATTTGGTTAATGTATTGTTGAGTCAGAAGAATTGTTGTGTTTAGGTTCTGGTGTGTGGTGGTTATGGTGATGTCATCTGCGTAAGTTGTTATATTTGTGTCGAGTGTTTGTGGTTTTGGTAGGTGGGCAGTGAATAAATTAAATAAGGTGGGGGTTAGAATTGCTCCTTGAGGTACGCCATTTTTTATGTTTACTGTACTTGATTTCTTGTTTATCTGTATTTGGGCTGTTCTCCCTGATAGGAAGTTGGGTAACCATTTCTTTCAATTAGTGGGGATGTTTGATTGTACTATTTTGTGGATTAGATTGTGTCTTGGGGCTGTATCAATTATTTTGGTTAATGTCGATTCAAAAATGTTTTGTGTGGGGGCCTGAGATTTAAGCTATTTATTATTGGTTGATGTGTTTGTGAGAGGCACGTTTGTGATTGAGTAATTATACCTATATATATATATATATATATGATATATATATAATATATATAAATATATATATATATATATTATATATATATATATATATATATATATATATATATATAGTATATATTAATATATATATATATTATATATAATATATAAGTTAAGTGAGCAAGACAACAAGGATAGTATGTAAGAGCGCGCGCTAGTAAATCGGTTGAATGTGAACAAGTTTGAATACTGAACAAATCTGGGGGCAAATGAAGGAGCAATTGTTAGTAGTGCAGGAAGTGTGTGGTGGCTAAAGTAAGGAAGTAAGAATGTTTAACAGCGAATGGTGGAATGAGAGGTGATGAAAGCGGTTAACAAGGGTAAAAAAGAAGCGTGGTTGAAATGTACTAAAAGAAGATGAAGTTTCAAAAGAAGATGCTTGGAATTATATAAGGAGAAAAAGAATACTAAAAGTGTCTACGTAGGAGAAAACAAGAGGTAAATGAACAGTTGGAAGGAGGATGAATGAGACATAGCAAGGAAATAGGAAGCCTTCTGGAAGGAAGCGCGAAAGTTAAGAATGAGATAAGGGAATCTGCTTAGAATAATGAATTAGGGGATGGTGCTTTTGTTAACTGATGAAATGGATGTGAGGGGAGTGTGAAAGAACACTTCGAAATCTGCACAATATAAACAGTAATGATGAGGTGTTAGTGAATGTGTGTGGTTTTGATGGTGCAAGAAGGAATAAGGTATTTTGGGCGATGAGGTTATTAGTAACGGAGAGGTAATGGGTTAGGGTAGAAAGTTGAAGAATGGTAACTCTGCAGGTATAGATTGAAATTACTAGTGAAATGATCAAGAGCGGGAAGTTGTGATCGTGATGAATTGGATTTGAAAGTTGTGTAATAAAGCGTTTATGGAGGGTATAGTTCAAGGGATTGGAGGAGCGCGGTAATAGTACCCTTGTATAAGGTAAGGGAGAAAAGGGAACTGTAGAATTATAGGGGCATAAGTTACTTGAGTGTTGTACGGGAAGGTATATGTGGTATTTGGTCGAAGAGTGCGTCGAGTGATGAAGGACTGATTGGTAACGAACAAGGTGCGTTTAGGGTGGTAGAGGATGTGTGGATCAAATCTTTACATGAAACAATGATTGAGACATCGAGGAGAAGAAGAATAAAATTAATATTTAGGTTTTAATGGATTTACAACAGGCGTACTGATAGAGTTTAATAGGAAGCCTATGGCAGGTATAGTGGATATATGGTGTCGGTGGTAGGCTTTTTAATGGAATCACAAGTATGTATGACATAGTGAAGCGTGTGTAAGATAAATGGTGTCAATGGTGATGGTTTTAGGATTAATAGCGGCGAGTGAAACAGGGTTTGTGTCTATGTCTCCTTGTTTATTAATGTTGTATATGATGGGGTTAATGAAAGAATTTCGAGGTGGGGATGGCAGGAAATGGTGTTAGAAATGATGGAGAATGGAGAGGAAGTGGAGGGGTGCCCTACCTATTGTATGCGGATGATTTGGTTCTGTGTGGCGAGTCTGAAGAGAGTTTTGAGAGATTGGTGGAGAGTTTGGCAGGGTAATCGTAAAGGAGGGTTTTGAAAAGTAAAAACGTAGATAAAGTAAGGTTATGTGTGAGTGAGGACAGTCCTCAGTGTGAAGTTATGTTAGATGATGAACGGACCAGCTGGAGCAAGTGTCTGAGTTTAAATATTTAGGGTATTGGTTGGGACGAGAAAGGGAACGGATGATGCAAGTGTAGTAGGAAAGTTTGTGATGGCAGGAAGGTGGCTGGGTGCAATTAAATCGTTGTGAATGGTAAAGGGACTAAGTCTTGAGTGCGCTAGAGTCCTTACATGAGGGTATGTTGTTACCTGTGTTATTGTATGTAGTGAGACTATGGTCTGGAATAAGAAGTATAGATCTAAAGTTCAATGTGTTCAGATGGACAATCTTAGGGGCATGCTAGGTGTGAAAAGAATTAATAAGTGAGGAATGAACGTAATTAGAAGAGCTGTGTGCGTTGAAGAAAGGGGAAATAGAGAAATAAATTGAAAAGTATGTTGAGATGGTTGGTCATGTGGAAAGGATGAATGAAAGTGTTGGTTAAGCGGATGTATAGTGGAGAGTGTGGTGGGAAATCAGCCGGCTGGGAGACCGAAGAGAAGTGGATTGAGTTCCGGTGAACGAATGTCTGAGGAGAGAAATGTGAGTTTGGCAGAGGCGAGAATAAAGGTGCATGATAGAGAGAATGGCGGCGTTTTGTATGGGGGCTATGGGTTGTGGCCCACCTGGGCCAGGGATGAAACCTTACATTGACGATTTACATAGTGGAGGGTCCCCGTTCGCGGTCCTATGTGCTCCTAGGGTGGATTCTTCTGTTGTGACGAGCTCTCACTAATTCATGGTACAGAGGGGGCGGTAAAGGCTGGGCTTTCTTTCGACGGTTGTCATGTTCTCCTACTGCTTTTCTTTCGATGCTTGTACAGCACCTTACCCCCAATCTGGGGCAAAGAGAAGGTGAAGAAGAAGCAGAAGAATTATATATATTATATATTATAATATATATATTATATATATAATATATATATATATATAATATATTATATATATTAATATATATATATATATATATATATTATATATATATATATATATATACTATAATATATATAATATATATATAATATATATATGGACATTTAATAAGTGGTTTGAGTCTGCTAAATATTAAGGATAGGGTTAATTAAAGGTTAGGTTTGGTATGTTAGGTTAATTAGGTTAGGTTAGTTTACCCAAAAATTTAATTATATTTACTAAAATTATTAAAATAACGATACGTTAATTATTGATTTTCGCTCCTGGAGTCAACCACTTATAAATAGCCTATATATATATATATATATATATATATATATATATATATATATATATATAATATATATATATCATATATATATATATATATATATATATATATATATATATATATATATATATATATATATATATATATATATATATATATATTTATTAAAAAAATATTTTTCGATAGTTCAGCCAGTATTGCCCAGTAATTAAAATATAACTGCTTATTTTGTTTTCTGCATTTAATTTCCATATGTATCTTTGAAATCATAAGAATTCTATTGCGAATGTTTCTTCGAATTTAAACGTGCTTTCTAAATATTTCCGCTTTGTTTTATGTGATTTTTTAATCATGTTAATATTTCTTTTTCAGGATCTTCTATTCATACATGCAAAAGATATATGTTGGCAGTTGACAAGCAAGTCCAGATTGTTCGTATCGAAGATTTTGGGTCTGCTTTTGCAATTCTTTTTGCTGCGTTTTACGTGTTAAATATTGAATATCCAGAAGGAGCTAGATCAGTTTTGGAATTTATTCAAAGGTAATTTAGGAATATGTCATTGTCAAATCAATTTTCTTATCTTTGAGTAGTATAATAATTATCTAGTTTTAAATCTTTTTCTCTGGCCTTAAATTAAAAATTCAATGTTAACCAAAATTCCTATATTACTTGAATATTTTTGTAATTGCAAGTTTATTACTTGCAAATTTTATTCATCATGGGAAACTCAGTGTCACTGCCGTTTTGACAATGTATCGGAAAAGTCATAAGAATATTTATTTTATGATTGGTTATTTGGTTTGAAATTTTTTCATATATGAACATTAGCAGCGAACATTAAATTTATATAAAAGAATATTAATTAGTTTATTTTCTTCAGATAAATTGTTGGCATAAATCCTGGAGGTGGAACAAAAGTAGAGAGGAATAAAAACAGAAAATGTCAAAGCACATCATCGAAAGTACTGAAATTCATCAACAACTTGAGCAAATTTTGAATGGAGTGGAGAACAATCAGTGATTTAAAGATATAAATTTTCATGAGGACATTTTAATGATTTATTATTATTATTATTATTATTATTATTATTATTATTATTATTATTATTATTATTATTATTATTATTATTATTATTATTATTATTATTAGCAAGTCCTTTCTATTTTTTTAAATAGTTCTATATTTTCAGAACAAAATTTATTAAGGACTATTCTATAGGATAAAATGTTAGAGATTTAATATTATGCCAATATTTCGCATGTATACTTCAGGCATGATCACGGTTAACTAACTATTAATTCTAAGGTATCTAATGTTTACAAATAATAAATTTGAAAAAATAAAAATATTAAAAAATTTAACGTTAGTTGTGAAGCTCAAAAAATAATTTGAAGGAAGATTATTATTATTATTATTTTGGAAATATAACTAATATCGGGGATATATAGGTGTACTTGCAAAACATTCAAACGTGAAATGTAAAGAAATGAATGAGTACTTGAATGTTTTTTAGGTGCACCTATGAATCCTAGATATTAAAATATTGTAAGCTTTTTTTTTTTATTTTTCTTTCGACATTATTTTTTGATTTTTTGAACTTTGGCAATTAATGTTAAAATTTTCTATATTTTCATATTTTAAAATTGATTATTTGTATTTTTAGCTACATCATAAATACTTGATAAATAAATACTTAAACCGTGATCATGCGTAAAGTATACAGGTAAAGTATTGGTATAATGTTAATGGCTATTAACTTTTTTTTATTTAGGATAATTGTTAATAAATTTCCTACTGAAAATAAAGAATTATTAATTTTGGAAGAATAGAAGAATTTTTGCTTGAAAACATGTTAAAATAACGCTGATTTAAATTGTCTTAAAATTAATTATTATTATTATTAATTATTTATTATTGCTCCTCCTGTTTCCTCTCACTGTCGTTCATCTCTTTGTGGATTGCGTTGCCATCTCGACCCTTCGACGTAAGTTCTTTCCTGACGTGCCTAACTATCCTCTTCACATCGCTCAGCACATCTTATCTTGACCATCATCTCATTTTCGTAGTGATCGCATTTTGCCTTCCTTTTGAACTGAACATCTTGTATAAGACCTAACCATCTCAGCCTTGTTCCTCTTTCGTTTTTGTTAGGGATTTCCTCCTGTCCGTTAGTTTTGCTAACACGGTCTAGCCGCATTCTTGTGAGAAGTGACGATCTTGTACACCCACTCAAAAAAAAATAAAATATTATTATTATTATTATTATTATTATTATTATTATTATTATTATTATTATTATTATTATTATTATTATTATTATTATTATTATTATGTAGGAGGGGGACAGAGAATCGCTCCTGGAGTGTCTGGCCGTTTGCGTCTAGGTCATACAATCTCACCATGGATTTTCTATGTCGCGGGGGGTTCCCCGACCTGCCCATTTTGCTCCTCCTGTCTCTCACTGTCGTTCATCTCTTTGTGGATTGCGTTCCATCTCGACCCTTCGAAGCAAGTTCTTTCTTGACGTGCTATACCCCTTCAGCATCGCCTTCAGCAATCTCTATCCGAATCATCTCAATTCTCCGTAGTGATCGTATTTTTACTTCTCTTGGAACTTGAAACATCTTGTTATAAAGTCTAACCATCTATTCACCTTGTTCCCTCTCTCGTTTCGTTACTGATTTCCCGTGTCGTTAGTTTGCTAACATGGTCAGCCGCATTCCTGTGGGCTGTTGAGATCCCTGTACATTCCACTCAATTTTTTTTTTTTTTTTTTTTTTTTTTTTTTTTTTTTTTTGAGTGGATTTACAGGGATCTCCACACACAACAAAAATAATGCGGCTAGACCATGTTAGCAAACTAACGACACGGGAAATCCCTAACGAAACGAAAGAGGAACAAGGCTGAGATAGATGGTTAGATTTTATACAAGATGTTCAGTTCCAAGAGAAGGCAAAAATGCGATCAATACGAAAATGAGATGATTCGGATAAGGATGTGCTGAGCGATGCTGAAGAGGTATGTTAGCATCGTCAAGAAAGACTTGCTTTCGAATCGTCGAGATGCCAACGCAATCACAAGAGATGGACGACATTGGTGAGAGGACAACTGGAGGAGCAAAAATTGGCAGGTCGGGGGAACCCTCCGCGACATACGAAATCCATGGGTGAGATTTTGTATGACCAAGACGCAAACGAGCCAGGACACCTCCAGGAGGCGATTCTACCTTCAGAATTGGAAATTTAAAAAACGTATTTGTTCAATACTAATTATATCAATAATAATAATAATAATAATTTTATTTATTATTATTATTATTATTATTATTATTATTATTATTATTATTATTATTATTATTATTATTATTATTATTATTATTATTATTATATATTATTGCTGGTGGCCTATGGTATTCATAGTTGAGCGGCTTTCCCCTCGGTGGGTAGTTTATCAATGTTCTCCGATTTCCAGAAGTGCCCTTGAAAGCGTTGCTTGAACCGGTCTTCAGAACCCTTTTAGTCTCTACATCCAAAGACTCCTCTGCTCGTTGCGTGTGCAGGGGACGACTGTTACATTCTGTTGGGTCCCTTCCCATGTTGGTGTTCTGGGGAACGAACGAGCTGACAGGGAAGCTAAACATGCTGCGAACAACGTAGTGCCACATGTCCAATACCTTCCTCCTGCCTTGCGACTGGGACGCCTTCCTGCTTCTGATTTTTATATCTCCATTCGTCGCGGTTTCCTTTCTTGCTGGCAGGCTTGTTCGTCGGAGTATAATCGCGGCGCCAAGCTCCGTACTGTCAAGCCCCTCATTGGCCACTGGTCCTTTTCTTGCAGGAGTAGTCGCCTTTTGGAGGTGGTCCTGGCTCGTTTGCGAATAGGACATACCAATTTCACCCATGCTTTTCACATGTCGCGGGATGGAATACCGTCTTGCCCGTTTTGCCGCCTTTCCATTTTTCATGTGGGTTGCAATGCCCTTTCTGCCCTTTGACGCACGTTCTTCCCTGGTTTGCATTCTATTCCTGTCCATTATCGCCTAGCACGAATCCTCTCATTTCCGAAGTGACAGCGTTTTTGCCTTTCTGTGTGATTTAAACATCCTCTATAAGATTTAATTATCTCAGCGTGATTTTTATGTCGTTTTGCTAGGGACTACCCCTATTGTTGGTTTCCTGACACGGTATAGCCGCATGACCTGTGTGCTGTGGTGGTCCCTGTACATCAACTCAAAAAAAAAAATATATTATTATTATTATTATTATTATTATTATTATTAATATTATTATTATTATTATTCACTCAACCTGATCAAATAATTACGAATATTAAACACAACCAAGTAATTTACTTTGAATTTATATATTATTTACACCATTAATCTGCCAATTGTAGATTTTTTATCGTTCTCATTATACATAGCTATTTATAAATGTTAACTTATAATTATTATTTTTCTTGTAACTATTCATGCTATTATATTTCCTTATTTATTTATTCAGTCATATATATATATATATATATATATATATATATATATATATATATTATAAATGTATATTATATATATTATATTTTTTAATTTATATATATATATATATATATATATATATATATATATATATATATATATATATATATATATATATATATATATATATATATATATATATTATATATATATATATATATATATATATATATATATATATATATATATATATATATATATATATATATATATTTTAACAAAGTCAAGGTAAAATTGGTAAAACCACTGCAAAATTTAGAAACTGGAAATCTCTTCTTGCTATTTTACATTGTTCAGTGGTTTTAACATTTTAATTTTTTTGTCGTTTTAATTTTTACGTGTTTTATTGGATTGGTAAATCTTGCTTGGGAGTTGGTGTTGGAACTTAAATATAAGGATAAATTTCTTAATTTTTATCTGATCCTCAGGATCGGCAGTTCTCAAAACTTCAATTGCAAACATTTTTCTTTTCTTTTTTTTATTATCGGGCACATAACCTCTGTCGAAATGACTTGAAATTGAGCTATACAATGATAGTTCTACTATCTAAAATAACTTGCTGAATTTTTGGTACCTGCTTTCAAAAACAAAAGGTTATAGCCAAAATTAAGAAAAAGATACAAATTGTTTACGTGCGATAGTTTGTTTTTTCCATCAATATGAAGTTTTCAGGGCATATAGAATTCGGCAAGTTGCAACATTTTTCATTTAGATAATAATTATTTTTGTTTA
>JABUQX010003281.1:62500-64119 GCA_015478945.1 Trachelipus rathkii
AACAATAGAGGTGTTATTCACCTAAAACCTAGGGGATTAGTATGCCTTTTTTTTACTGCTTTACTGACTGTTTTAACTTTCTGCTTTAACTGCTTAACCTCATGTTTTACTGCTTTGACTTTCTGCTTTACTGCTTTAACTCATGTTTACTGCTTTAACTCGCATGTTTTTACGGCTTTTAACTCAATATGATTTTTAACATTACATCTACAGCACGTAACTCAGTAAATCAAATAGAGGTGTTACCTAAGGGATAAGTATGCTTTGTTTTCAACTGCTTTACTGCTTTAAACTCACTGCTTTACTGCTTTAACTCTCTGCTTTTACTGCTTTAACTCTCTGCTTTACTGCTTTAACTCATATATTTATTAACATTATGTTTTCTTTTATATTTTTGTTTATTACTTTTTATTATTTCTATTTTTATTTTGTTTTAACATACTTTTTTTTATTTTAAATTTGTAATGTAAGAATAAAACACACAGAGTTTCTGTTTATAAACATTTTACTTTTAATAAAATTGTACGAAATTTATTAAAACCTTTTTATATATACGAGTTTTTAAGGAAAGTAAAATCGCGTTTTTTTCATTTTAAAGCATTTATTAATAAATCAGAAACTATAAAGAATCATTGACATATCAATTTTTAGCATCAAATATCATTTACAAGTTTATTAAAACATACATTTTTAAAAAACATTCTGAAATACAATACAATAGACTCCACATAAATTGGAATATAAGGGCTGAACAGGGTAAGACATAGTTTTTTACACGCTTACATTATTTATTTAAAATCAAGTAATATAACTGTTATTCAATATAAATTTTTAAGTCAAAGAATCAATTATGTGAAAAGTATCGTTTTTTCTCTATAAACGGAAATTCAATGTCCTGTTGAGGTGATGTGACGAAGCAATGAATATGAAGCAGGTGTCCTTCTCCAACTTTACAAGAGTTATTTCGTTATAGCAAACACCTAAAAAGCGAGGTGTTCATTTTAAACCCGATTTTATTTCCTCTTCATTCATCTTTAATAATTCAAAAGTACCGTTGGCGTACTCTTGTCAATTTCAATGAGTTGGAGGATGCTCAGATTAGACCCACTGACAGTGATGGGTGATTGTACGAATCGATCCAAAAGAGAGACTTAGTCCTAAGGTCCCCTTTTTCAAAATGTTTAAATGATATAGGCGTTACAAGCTGAAAGGTCCGCAGTAAGATCATACGCAATATAAATTACTATTCTTTGGGTATTCTTCAAGATTTAAACCTGTTCCCCGCTATCATTACCATGATCAGTATGTGGCTATTTAGTCGTAAAACGGCGCGTACAGAGAGTAGGTCTCCTTGTATAACATTTCATCATCACGGTCGTGAGGTAGTCCATTCACATGTAAACTGATGCCCCTAAGTCTGAAAGGTGTGAATTCTATAGGGTGAACCTTTTTTATAATTCACCGAGTAGGCTTCTGTTTTTCCACATCCCTATATTATTTCTGTGGTAAAATTTCCGTTTCACAATGTTAGGGATATTGATATTCGATAATCTGAGTGAAATAAAATATCTTGGTTTCAACTCTCTTAAAAGGGTACTTTGCTGTAGTATTCAAAAGCG
>JABUQX010003282.1:2500-10000 GCA_015478945.1 Trachelipus rathkii
AGGCTTATTCAAGCGCGATTTATTTCCATATTCATTTCCAGTTTTATATAATAATTGATTGAAAGATTTACTAGTAAATTTTTTTGTTTTTTTTTGTTGATTTTTTGATAAAGGTGTCTTAACATTTTTTTTAATTTGAAGGCCGTATAAAGTCACGTGTTTATTACAATTAAGACTTTAAAATAATTTCGACATAGACAGTTCGCATTCGATATTTTTCTTATACATTCGACATTTTGTTATGCGCAGTGTTCGTTTCCGACATAGTCTATGTGCAGTTTTTGTTTTCCGACATAGTCTATGTGCAGTGTTTATTTTTCGACATAGTTTATGCGCGGTGTTTATTTTTCGACACAGCCTATGCGTGGTGTTTGTTTTTCGACATTTTTCGACATAGTCTATGCGCAGGGTTTATTTTTCGACATAGTCTATGCGCAGGGTTTATTTTTCGACATAGCCTATGCGCGGTGTTTATTTTTCGACATTTTTCGACATAGTCTATGCGCAGGGTTTATTTTCGACATAGTCTATACGCAGTGTTTTTCGACATAGCCTATGCACGGTGATTGTTTTTCGACATAAGCTATGCGCAGTTTTTATTTTTCGACATAGTTTATGTGCAGTGTTTGTTTTTTGACATAGCCTATGCGCGGTGTTTATTTTTCGACATAGTCTATGCGCGGTGTTTATTTTCGACATAGTCTATGCGAGGTGGGTTTATTTTCGACATAGTCTATGCGCAGGGTTTATTTTTCGACATAGCCTATCGCGGTGTTTAATTTTCGACATAGTCTATGCGCAGTTTATTTTCGACATAGTCTAACGCAGTGTTTTTCGAACGTAGCCTATGCACGGTTGATGTTTCGGGACATAAGCTATGCGCAGTTTTTATTTTTCGACATAGTTTATGTGCAGTGTTTGTTTTTTGACATAGCTTATGCGCGGTGTTTATTTTTCGACATAGTCTATGCACGGTGTTTATTTTTCGACATAGTATATGCGCAGGGTTTATTTTTCGACATAGTCTATGCGCAGGGTTTATTTTTCGACATAGCCTATGCGCGGTGTTTATTTTTCGACATTTTTCGACATAGTCTATGCGCAGGGTTTATTTTCGACATAGTCTATACGCAGTGTTTTTCGACATAGCCTATGCACGGTGATTGTTTTTCGACATAAGCTATGCGCAGTTTTTATTTTTCGACATAGTTTATGTGCAGTGTTTGTTTTTTGACATAGCCTATGCGCGGTGTTTATTTTTCGACATAGTCTATGCGCGGTGATTGTTTTTCGACATTATCTATGCGCAGTAGTTGTTATCCGAGATAGTTTACCTCTCCCCAGTTGGTTGTTTTCGACAAGTATATGCGCAGTTGGTTGTATTTTCGATATAGTCTATGCCAGTGGTGTTTTTTCGATTTTACATATATGCCACAGTGGTTATTTTTTGACATAGTTACCGCGCACTGGTGTATTATTTTTCATTCGTTCCATTCTTTCTCGATTTGTTCTTTCTACTATCAATATGGACATCATTCAAGACTTAGATCTGAAAGAGGCTGCCGATTTTCAAGACCAAATGCCTACAGATCTTTCAGGAGAGGAAATATCCAGCCTCAAGTCAAATCTTCTTAAAGACTTGGGTCCTCTTAGATTAAAAAGGGGACACTTAAGAAGAAAGCTTACACTCTGTTGTAAACACTTTCCTATAGAAGAGGAAGGTGATGAGGACTCTCCCACCTTTTACGATCCAGT
The DNA here is from genome assembly GCA_015478945.1 of Trachelipus rathkii. NCBI lineage: Eukaryota > Metazoa > Arthropoda > Malacostraca > Isopoda > Trachelipodidae > Trachelipus > Trachelipus rathkii. Next base: position 4,256 of record JABUQX010003282.1, read on the forward strand.
TGTTGTAAAAACTGTGTTTGAAAAGGTGACAACAGTCATGAGTGAAATTAAAGCTCAAGACACTATCATTGAAAACTTAATATTGGGGGCTGAATATACGAAAATTGACCAAGCCATACTTGACGAAGAACTTACAGCCACTGATACCTACCATATTAAGATGGCTAAAGCGCTTCACTTGTTAAAAGACAAGTATGGTTATAACTCAGATTCAAGAAAGTCGTCTAGTGCCTCTTCAGAGAAGTCAAACTCAAAGGAGAATTGCTGTCATTATCCTTCTAGCTTAAAGATTCCTGCATTAAAGTGTGGAGATTTCTCGGGAGATAAAGACAAGCATTCTTTCCGCTCTTTTCTCCAATCTTTCAATAACGTATATGGAGAGAGAAGAGACATCTCAAAGGCCATCAAACTTCAATATTTAAAATCACATTTGAAGGGATATGCTCTGAAGGACATTGAGTTCTTGTCAGGCACGGATGACAATTATGATGTTGCCTTAACCATCTTAAAGGAACATTATCTAGATAAAGCATTCATTATCGACTCTATTTTACATGAGTTAGATTCAGCTCCGCCTCTTGACGGAAGACAGTTGGAACCTGTCCGGTCTTTCATTTTAAAGGTTCGGGCTAACTTGAAGGAACTTAAGGAACTTGGAGTTGACTTTTTTCAAGAGGATTCATCCGGTTGCAAGTTAATAAGTCATATCGTGGTTGATAAGCTTCCTATTTCGTTTTTGAGAGAGTTGAAGCTGTCTACGAAGGAACAATATCCTTCCATCAACCTCATATTCAAAGAACACAATCAAATCATTCATAATATGGAAAGATTTCGAACTCCAAAATCTTACACTCAATCTCCCTCTTCTGGTTCTTCTCGTTCTTCTTTTGATTCAAAAAGGAGAAACAGAAATGGAAAAAAGTTTCCTTCTGTACCATCTGAACAGAGTCATACTTTCAATACTTCCAAAGGTGATAGTGTAAATAAAAAGACATCATCTCCATCTTCGTCAAATATTCAAGCATCGTCTGAAATTAAATGTAAGTTGTGCAGTGGGAAGCATTTCCTTTCAGAATGCACAGTTTATGAATCTCCCAAGGCCAAAAGGGACAGATGTGTCGTGCTTAAGCTGTGCAGCAACTGTTCCAGCTTGAAACATATGGTGGATATGTGTCCAGCAAAAACACTCAACCTTAAGTACCCTTGCTTAAATTGCAAGAGTAGAAAGCATCTTACTGCTCTTTGTCCATCTGAAATTCGTACTCAACATCGGAACAACAATCGAAAAGATGCTGATGAAGAAAGTAATTCTGGTATTAGCAACCACTTGTGTATCAATACCGGACAGTCATCAGCCTCCCAAATCTTACCTACCATCACCATCACAGTAAGACACAAGAATAAGTCTGTGCCTGTTCGTTCATTAATCGACTTAGGCTCACAGAGAACCTATGCTAGTCCAAGATTGCTCAATAAATTCGACATCAATTGTGAGCAATTACCCAAGATTGACAATCCCATCAAAACCTTCATCGGAGAGCAGGTTCGTTCCTCTTATTTGGCTAATTTGGATCTCAACTGTTGTTGTGATTCATTTATATCAATTCCTGTTCTTGTAGACCCTTCTTTAGATGTGGGTTTTACTGTTAATGGACTGGCATCTGCTATTTGTAGAATTTCGTCAAAATACAAAGTAGCTGATAACTCATTTGTAGGTCCTTATGGGGACTCTGTGAATAACATCGACCTTTTGCTTGGCACTGACACTCTTTGTCATATGAGGCACTTCCAAATGGTAGAATGTTTGGAAGGAAGTGCTATTTCAACTTGTTTCGGTTTAGTTCCTTTCGGTCCTGTGGATTCCTTTCTACTTCCACATCAAAAAGACTTTCTGTACAGAAAGCAGTCTGTTAACTCATCACGAGAACATGATGAGGAAGATTCATGACTAACAATGTCTGTCTCTTCATTGCCCTACCAATTTGTCAACGCTCCTCAAACCCTCGTAAACTCAATTCTAGATCCCCATCCTTCCTACCCTGATGTCATCGATCTTTCCTCGAATCAAAAGGATACTGAACTTGGTCTGGAGCATCTGTACAGTCTGGAGTCCATGGGAATTCAGGAAGAAAAAGATTATGGTACTACCGACAAAGAATTTATAACTAAATTCCACAACTCCATTCAATTTATCGATGGAAAGTACCACATCGAAATCCCTTGGATTCAGGATTTGCTGCATCAAGTTCCATCCAACTATAATGTTGCTTTAAGTACACTAAAACGAGTCAAGAATCGTCTCAACAATCAGGGACTCGACAAAGCATACAGTGATGTCTTTAAAGAGCAGCTGAAAAACGGCATAATTGAAATCATCAAAGTATCTCCGAAGGACTTCCATAAATATGTATGGGTTCCCCACAGGCCTGTCATAAGAATGGCTGATCAGGTATCAACTAAGATAAGACCTGTATTCAATTGCAGTCTTCGTACAAAAGGAGCTCCTTCTCTTAATCAAGCCTGTTATCCAGGTATAGATTTGTTGGTTCCCCTTCTTCGTCTTCTTTTAGCTTTTAGAACCAATAAATATGTGGTTGTTGCGGACATATCTAAAGCTTTCTTACAAATCTATCTCAAGCAAGAAAGTGACCGTAACAAGTTTTGTTTCTTCTGGGAAGAAGATGGCAGGCTTGTTACTTATCGGTACGCAACCATCATATTCGGACTTGCTGTTTCTCCCTACATTTTGGGAGCTGTTATTAGACACCACATTCAGAATAACTATCCTTATGATTTAGTCTCTCGTCTTCTGATAAATAATCTTTATGTAGATAATTTTATTTACACTCACTCGTCCCCAGAAGTACTGAGAAACATTTACACCACATCAGTTCAAAGAATGAAGGAAGGAGGATTCAACTTGTGTTCTTGGAACACTAACCATTCAGATCTTAAGGCTCAAATAAAACAGGATAACATGTTTTCTTCCCATAACTGCGAAGAGGAAAAAGTTCTAGGTTACCTTTACCATCCTGGTAATGACACCCTGAGACTCGCAGACTTTGAGTTATCATCAGTCAGTTCAAAAAGAGATCTGCTCTCTCAAGTTAATAAAATCTTTGATCCTCTTGCATTGTTTCTTCCTGTCACATTGAGAGGTCGACTTTTGATGAGACGTATATGGGAAAAACAAATGAGTTGGGATGACTCTATCGATCTTGAAATAAAGGAGGATTGGGAAAAATTAAGGGCCGATCTTGACTCTCTTAAGAGTTTATCGTTCAATCGTTTTTGTTTTGATACCTCATCGACTAATGCAACCCTTAACATCTTTTGCGATGCTAGTTCAAAGAGCTATGGATTTGCGGCTTACATCACCTCCCCAGAACAAGGTCCTTCGTTAATGTGGGCCAAATCTAAAGTAGCTCCTCTCAAGGGAAAAACCCTTCCTTGTTTAGAGCTTTTATCCATCTTTCTGGCGCTTAAATGCCTTCCGCAGATCGTGACTAGCCTTCAAGAGGTTGAATTTAGTAAGGTCAACGTCTTCTCTGACTCCCAAATCGTTCTTGCATGGGTAGCTGGAGGAGGTAGCAGGACAAAACAAATTTTCGTTCGGAATCGTATACAGGACATTAAGAGTATGGTTTCATCTATGAGAAACGATAATTTAATACCGATCTCATTTAACTACGTCAAAACAGATGAAAACCCTGCAGACCTTATAACTCGTGGTTTGTCCTGTCACGAATTCATGAAGAAGCTCGAACTATGGAAGAATGGACCAGCTTGGCTTAAACACAAGTGTATTGGCCTAGTTATCAGCAAACAAGGAGTGTACAGGAAGGGCTTTCAACTACCTTCACAGTCATTCAAGCCCCACCTCCTCCTATTATTGACATGACCAAGTATTCTTCCCTTTCAACTTTGTTAAGAGTATGTGCTTTACTCTACAAATTCGGCACATCTTCCATCGATCCTATTGAAAATGATAGGAAAGCTCGACTTTTCTTGCTCAAGATTATGCAACAAGAAAGTTTTCCTGTCGAACTTCGTTTTTTGAGAGAGATTCAATCGGGATCAACTTCTTCAAAACCACCTGATTTAGTTTCTCGCCTGAACTTCTTTTTGGACGATTTGGGTCTTATAAGAAGTAAAGGACGGTTGTCTCGCACTAACTACTATAGTTTCGAGATAGTCAATCCGGTAGTCCTTGGCAAGTCCCATCATCTTACCACCCTGATTGTCAGAGATGCACATGTTTCTTGTAAACATCTTGGCATTCAAGCTACTTTGACCTTCATTCGTTTAAAGGGCTACTGGATAACTTCAGCTCGTCATACAATAAGAAGAGTTTTATCGGAATGTGTGACTTGTACAAAGTTCAACAGCTTTTCTTATTCTTATCCGAAGTTTACTAATTTCACAAAAGCGCAAGTCAATTTCTATCGTCCTTTCTCAAATGTTGGAGTGGATTTTACTAAACATTTTTTCATTAAAATTAAAGGGTCCACCCAACCTCAAAAAATGTATATTCTTCTTTACACCTGCCTCAATATTCGTTGTGTTTATTTGGATCTTATCCCAGATATGTTCTGCTACGGCATTCGTTCAATCGTTCCAACGCTTTGTGGCTAGGTTTGGAGTCCCTGAATTTTTATATAGCGACAATGCCCGATCTTTTAATAAAGGTGCGGATGCTCTCGAGCAGTTTGTTGTATCAGAGGTGGGTTCCGAATTTTTGCGTAAAAATCACATTAAACATATCCGCATTCCCCTATACAGCCCTTGGATGGGAAGTATGTGGGAAAGGTCAATTCGGACTGTTAAAAATTGTCTCTATAAGACTGTTGGACGTAAAAATTTGGAATACTTCGATTTCACAACAGCATTGGCAGACATTGCTAATGCTATCAATTCGAGGCCATTAACATATACTTCTTCGGATAATGATATAGTGCCTCTCACTCCTAACTGTTTTTTAAAACCGTTAGCTAATTCAAGTATCGTATTAAACGAGCCCATTCCTACCGATTCCCCTTCAAGAGAAGAACTAATCCAATCCCTTAAACGATCTACTGAAATATTCGAAGACTTCCGGACTCGGTGGTATAATGAGTATTTATTAAGTTTGAGAGAGATAGGAAAAGACCTCTATCAAGTCTCATGGAAAAATAGGGTGAAAGTAGGAGACATCGTACTTATTAAAAGTCCGGTCAAAGAGCGACCTTATTGGCAAATGGGCATTATTCAACTGCTTATTTATGGAGATGATAATAAGGTTCGCTCAGTCCAGGTTCGAACTCCTGGAGGTCAAATGAATGTTTACCCCATAAAGCATTTATTCCCTTTAGAGCTATCATTAACACACAGTGGAAATCAAGTCAAATCTCAAGGAAATAGTTCTGCTTCAAATTCAATGGTTCCATTACCACCATCATCTCAGCAAGTAACAATTCCTGCCCCTACCACAATTAATGATACTCCCGCGGTTGCAAATTCATTGCGTCCCAGAAGGAAAGCAGCTATAGTAGCACGTTCGAAATTTTTGAATATCGGTAATGAATCGGAATCGGAATCGGAATCATCCGAGAGTTCTGATTAATCAAATTCTTTTGTTTTGTTTTTTGTTTTTTTTAAATGACACGAATTCGTCGAAATCCGTGCCATCGCCCCCGCCCAGTGTATTAAAATTGGAATGCGAATCAAGAGCTTAAAATATTTCGTAATGAAAGTTTGCGTTTCAAT
>JABUQX010003282.1:17500-22500 GCA_015478945.1 Trachelipus rathkii
TATTTATGTATATTATATTATTAGTTATTATTATTATTATTTATTATTATTATTATTATTATTATTATTATTATTATTATTATTATTATTATTATTATTATTATTATTATTATTATTATTATTATTATTATTATTATTATATTATTATTATTATTATTTTATTATTATTATTATTATATATTAGAGTTTTAATATTATCAAAAATTCTTAATATTTGTTCAAATAATCGGCATAAGTTGACGTTGACGATGACGATGACGATTGCGAAAAATATGCCGATTTTGCCGATGACGATGACGATTAATCGTCCCATCACTAATTACTATTCTTCAAAATTGTGTTAGTATTGTTTAGTAGAATATTATCAAAAGTTCTTAATATTTGTTCAAATAATCGGCAAAAGTTGACGATGACGATGACGATGACGATTGCGAAAAATATGCCGATTTTGCCGATGATGATGACGATTAATCGTCCCATCACTAATTACTATTCTTCAAAATTGTGTTAGTATTGTTTAGTAGAATATTATCTTAAATAGGTACAACTTATAGTTATTGCTATTACAATGATTATTACAATTGTTCGTACTATAATATCTTCCTTATAAACTGTCTTCTTCTTCTTCTTCTTCTTCTTCTTCTTCTTCTTCTTCTTATCAATATTATTATTATTATTATTATTATTATTATTATTATTATTATTATTATTATTATTATTATTATTATTATTATTATTATTATTATTATTATTATTATTATTATTATTATTATTATTATTATTATTATTATTATTATTATTAATTTTTTTTTCCGATAATTATTAGTATTGTTGTTATAATATAAATTTAAATCTGCAATTTGGCAATTTTTTTCTCGTTTTTGACCTTAATTTCTTACATAGATTTATCATTGTTTAACTTAGATATAATTCAGAATTTAATTATTATTTTTTGAGGTTCATTTCTCGAGAATAATATTAACATTACAGTCAATAAAGTTGATAGAACTTTATGCTTTGTAATTTGTTTATTCATATACCAATTGCGACTTTTAAAGAGGCAAATTCTTCTATCTATTACCAATTAGACAAATTCTTTTTTTTCTTTACCACGGTGTTAATTGTTAAAGAGAGGGATTTCAGCTCAAAATACGTGTAAACTTTGGCACAGCAACATACTACACATATTATGTTTGTACAGCTATCTACAAAGATTAAACGGTATTTCGTCTTGGAAAACAATTACACGTAAATTGAATTTGTCTTTTCTATCATTAAATTGGGTGGGTGTTATAAGATTGTAGATGACTCTTTTATATTTGCCAAGTCTTATTTATATTTTGACATCTACTTTAACCGTGCTTATCTGGTTCTTCAGTAGTTTGGCGAGTAAGCTCTACACGGTTAATTACGTTATCAGCCAAACTTGCTGATGGAGATTTCAATAGGCGTAGGTTCCGTCTCTGTCTGTTGGAACGAACTCTTGTAAGTACACTCTGACTGTGCTGTAGGAGGATACTTACTCCAAGACTGTTGAGAAAAAAATTGGCCAATGGTGGTTTCAACTGATTGTCTATTGCTACACCATCTATTTTAAATTAAGTGATTCATTAAAATGACTGAAAGAGCCAGAGGATAATAAAATACACAGATCTTTAAAAGTTTGTTTGTCTACTGTCAGAACAGGAAGGGGGTATAGGAATTTTTATATACTGTTTTGGCTATTATATTAATAATTTCTAGGAAGGAAACATTAGCAAAGAGGGGGGATGAATAGAAAGGCACCATAAAAGAGTACGTATGTTGAGTTTGGGTCTCATGAGTAAATAATTGCCCAAATTTTTGAAATAAATAAGTTAGGAGATAAAAGGTGGAAATATTACGAAATTCAATCTTACCAGATGAAAATTATGGGTATTGTTGGCTGCCAGAATCGGGCGAAGAGGGGAAGAAGATTTGTTAGTTTTGAGTAGTTCATATAGGACCCCAAGTGATGAACCTGTACATAGTAGTTAGGAGAAAGTCAAGTCACTGATGTAAAAAACTCCCTGATTTATTTTAATATTCTATTGACTTTGTGCTCGAGCTTTTGAATTAAAGTTGAAACCGGAGTGGAACATTTTGTGAATTTGACACAGCAAGAGAGGATAAGATTCATTTTATCCATGTAGTCCATTTTGTTGAGTAAAGCCTCAAATTTTTCGTTTATCAGGGCGACAAATAACAAGAACTTTATTTTGTGATAAGTTCTCCAGTGTAGAGAGGTCTCTTTTAGTGAAGACATCAGGATTAAGTTTTCTTTTCTTGGTATAGATTTATATGTGTGCAATGCTTCGTACCACACAAAGCATATCAAACCACAGTCTTTTTTATATGGAAAAGGTTGTAAGTGTGCGGCTATTTTCTCAAAGCGGAGGAAGATTTTATGAAAAGAGATTCTACTGATTAAGATGCAAAAATCTAGTCCTAAAGATAACAGAAAATGCTATCAATCGAACAGCATATATGAGGAGTAATCGAACAAAACGCCGTCTGAAGATAATTTTGATAGGGAGGGGTCTGATATTGAGTTTATCTAACTTCCTGGAATAAAAAAAATATTATTATTTTTAATGTTATTATTATTATTATTATTATTATTATTATTATTATTATTATTATTATTATTATTATTTTTATTGTTATTATTATTATTATTATTATTATTATTATTATTATTATTATTATTATTATTATTATTATTATTATTATTATTATTATTATTATTATTATTATTATTATTATTATTATTATTATTATTATTATTATTATTTATATTATTATTATTATTATTATTATTATAGGAGGCAAAGTATAGTAGAACGTATACTCGCAGCAATGAAATTACCTCTCATTTGACTTATGGTATGTAGGGTCTCCCATGACATTTCAGTTTCTGTTTCCCGTTCATATCCACACTCAACCACCAGACAACATCTTACAGACACCACCTTTATCCACATATCATATGCACATGCTTATATCCACATCGTTCTTCTAGACAACATCTTACAGACACCCATATCCATTATATCCCTATATGTGGGGAAGAAAGAATTGCCAACATCGTATGTCATGCGTGTCGTAGAAGGCGACTAAAATGACGGTAGTAATTAGGTTGGCTGCCCACCACTGTTTATCTTTTGCCAGGAATGCTAATGCATGCCTCGGAGAAGGTCAGTATCGCCGTAACGGCCTTTATCTTTTGGCGAAAATGTATGAATCGTAGGGTACATGGAATTTCACGGGAATAAATGTTGAGGAGAAAAGGAGAGAGGTGACGGATGTATTTAGAAAGGGCAAATTTGATTTGCTCACTGTGATGGAAACAAAGATGAAAGGAAACGGTGAAAATGATTGGTGTGCGTGAAATTGGTTTGTGCTGGTGTGGAAAGAAATGAGAGGGAGAGAAGAGTTGCAATTCTGATGAGTTTACTTGTGTACACGAGCTATGGTAGATTTTGTGTGTGAGTACCAGAATTTAAATGATTAAATTTAAGCTTGAAAAGGTCAAGGTATGTGTGATTGTGACATATGGTCCATCTGAGGGTAATGTTGAAAAGATTGCGATTTTCTGGAATAACCTGTAGGAGCTTCAGATTGATTGTGTTGGGTGATATAAATGATTGGATAGGTGATCAAATAAGGGATGGTATAACAGGAGACCTTTGGGGGTGTTGGGAGAAATTGAAAATGGTAAGAAGGTGATTGATTCTGTGAGGAGAGAGAGGTATGTGTGTAAGTAATACTTTCTTTAAACACAGAGAGTATTCATAAGTATGTTAGGTTGGGGGAAGGTGAGATGTATCGGAAGGGAAAGGTATGATTGATTTTGTGGTGATGAAGAAGGAGATGTTGAAGTATGTGTTGGATGTTAAATCAGTGAGAGGGTTAGGAATGGGATTATCGGATCATTGTGTTGATTTATGTAAAATTAAGCTAGTGGGGGCTTGAATGGAGAGGAAGGTGATAAAGAAGGAAGTAGGTAGAATTAAGAGTGAGAAGTTAAGTGAACAAGATAATAGGGATAAGTATTTAAGAGGGCTTGCAAGTAAATCAGTTGAATGTGATCAAGTTGAAACTGAACAAATTTGGAAGCAAATGAAGGATGCGGTTGTTAGCAGTGTAAAAGAAGTGTGCGGATGTGCTAAAGTTGGGAGTAAGAATGTTAACAGTGAGTGGTGGAATGAAGAGATGATGCAAGCGGTTAAAAGTAAAAAAGAAGCTTGGTTGAATGTACTAAAAGCCAATGATGAGGTTTCAAAAGAAAGATGTTTGGAATTATATAAGGAGGAAAAAAGGGATACTAAAAGCTGCATATGTAGGAGGAAAGAAGAGGTAAATGAACAAAAAAAAGAGGTAAATGAAATGAGGTAAATGAAGGAGGAGGAATGGGGACTTACAAGGGAATAGGAAGCTCTTCTGACAGGAAGCGCGAAAGGTTAAGAATGAGGATAAGGGGAATCTGCTTAGAATAATGAATAGGATGGTGCTTTTGTAACTGATGAAACCAATGAGAGGGGTGTGTTGAACGAACACATCGAAAATCTGCATAACATAGGCAGTAATGAACAGGTGATAGTGAATGTTTGTGGATTGGTGGTACAAGAAGGAATAGGTATTTTGGAGATGAAGTCATTAGTAAGGAGGAGGTAATCGTTAGAGTGAGAAAGTTGAAAAATGGTAAATCTGCAGGTATAAAATAAATTACTGGTGAAATGATCAAGAACGGAGGCGAGATGGTAATTGATTGGATTTGGAAGTTGTGTAACAAAGCGTTTATGGAGTTTATAATTCCGAGGGATTGGAGTAAAGCAGTAATAGTACCCTTATATAAGGGTAAAAGAGATAAGGGTAATTGTAGGAATTATAGGAGAATTAGCTGATTGATTATTGTAGGGAAGATAAATGCTGGTATTTTGGTCAAAAAAATGCGTGGAGTGACAGAAGGACTGATTGGT
>JABUQX010003283.1:0-26515 GCA_015478945.1 Trachelipus rathkii
GCATGAGCAACAGTCACCAACCCAACGCCAATGAACCTAATATATATATATATATATATATATATATATATATATATATATTATAATATATTTATATATATATATATATATATATATATATATATATATATATAATATATATATATATATATATATATATATATATATATATATATATATATATATATATATATATATATATATAATATATATAATATTATATATATATATATATATATATATATATATATATATATATATATATAATATATATATATATATATATATAAAGTGATGAATTCTTAGGGTTTTTAACTACAAACAAGAAAAAGCTTTAAGAAGAAAGTATGTCTTAAGAACAATGTACAATAAAAAAAATAACTTCAAATGTTATTGTACCACAAGCCATATGAAACAAAATAATGTAAATAAGATCTCTAGTTTAAATAAGAAATTATAAAACTAGTACTAATTTTCTAATCCATTTATTCATTACTAAATATTAAACATTAGTATTTAATAAAAAAAAAAAAATTAAAACCTCATCAATAAGATCAAAGGCATCTTCTATCCCATCATCCGTTATGCCTTCCTTCGTCTCTTTCGCTTTGGCCACTGTTTCAGAATTGTACCTAGAAAAAAAAATTATGAAAAGATGTCATTGATTATGAAGTTTGTATGAGATAAAAGTTTTATTAATTACCATCAAAAGATAATAGAGATTAGTTAAAAGTGAATGCAAAAAATATCCTCAAATATAACGAAAAAAAAAAAAAAAAAAAAAGTAAGAAACTTATTAACAAATTTTTAACAGAGTTTGAGAGGATTGGCAGAGGGTGTGTAAAATGAGGGGTTTGAAAGTAAACGTAGATAAGAGTAAGGTTATGGTTGTGAGTAAGGACAGTCCTCTTTGTGAGGTTTTGTTGGATGGTGAGCAACTGGAACAAGTGTTTGAGTTTAAATATTTAGGATATATGTGGATGAAAAGGGAAAGGATGATGTAGAGTGTAATAGGAAAGTTATGAATGATAGGAAGGTGGCTTGAGCAATTAAATCTTTGATGGATGTAAAAGGACTAAGTCTTGAGTGTACTAGGGTCTTACATGAGGGTATGTTGTTATCTGTATTAATGTATAGTAGTGAAACTATGGTCTGGAATAAGAGGTATAGATCTAAAGTGCAATGTGTTCAGATGGACAATCTTAGGGGCGTGTTAGGTGTGAGAAGAATTGATAAAATGGGGAATGAATGCATTAGGGAGTTGTATGGTGTGAAGAAAGGTGTAAATGAGAGAATAAATTAAAGTACATTGAGATGGTTTCGTCATGTGGAAAGGATGGATGATAGTCGATTGGTTAAGCAGATGTATTGTGGTGAGTGTGCTAGGAATCGACCGCCTGGGAGACCGAAGAAAAAGTGGATTGATTCAGTAAAGGAGTGCCTGGAGGGGAGGAATGTGAGGTGCATAATAGGAGTGAATGGCGAGGTTTTGTGAGGGATATGGTTGTGGCCCACCTGGGCCAAGGGATGAACCCCACATTAACGAGATGCCATAGTGAGAGTCCGTCGCGGTCCGTGAAGCTCTAGAATGGATTTTCTGACTGAAGCGAGTTTTCACTAAAAGGTATAAAGGGGGCGGTAAGGCTGGGCTTTCTTTCCGACTTACGTCATATTCTTCTACTACTTTTCTGCTTCCGGTTCATGTTACGCACCTTACCCCCAGTCTTTGGGAGGGAAGGTTGGTGATGATAATATATCATTCTAAATTACAACTTACTTTAAAATAAAGAAATTTTCTTCAGTTGCGATGCAAACATATTCTCCACTCTCCGACCAAAAAACTTGCTTTGGCTGTATCTCAATACGGCGAATAAGTTCTTGAGTTTCCCAGTCATAAAAAAGCCAAACCGTAGACTCCGATTTACAACCAATAAAAAGACACGGGGTAGAAATACAAGGGATACCATTGAATTTTTTAAGGAAGAATTTCCTGATAATTTTTCATTGAGTTTGATGAAATCGTCTATCCATAGCGAAATGGAAGAAATTAAATTACATTCTTCACTTTTTTGCATCTGTTGATCTGGAAGTTGAATCAACAAAGTGTCAAATATTGGATTAATATTCTAAATATCTGAGAGTTCTGTGCTCAGAGGTAGAGCACCCGCCTATCAAGCGAGTGGACCAAAAGGTTCGAGATTATTCGGGGTAGGAGAAAGTGTGCTTTTCTCTCTTTAGGCTAATTTTAATCTTACTCGGAAGTAAATGAGCACATTAGTGATATGCCTGTCCAGCCGGTGGGATCTACAGTAGGCTTCAGAAAACCCAAGGGACTTTTCTCGAAGGGTTCCACTGACAATGTAAAAACCACAAACTGAAGCATACTATCTGGGAGAGGAAATTTTATTATTATTATTTTATTCCAAAATCTAAATAACAATTATACCTTCACATCCAAAATCAGGTTTAAATGATTTCTTCTCTTTGAAGTTTTTGAAAAGCTTAACAGTGAAATTTGATTCTCTAATAGCATATTCCGATGAATCGAGAGCCCACACAAATTCAAGAGCTGGACCAAAAGCTTTATTCCTTAACGCCATAGCTGTATATATAATATACTCTCCATCACCACACACAACAACAAATCTAAAAAAAATTAAAACCACAATTTTGCTATAAATAGTTTTAATAAAAGGCAACTTTAATGATACATAAAAACTCAAATTTGAAAGGTAATTTTGCATAAAAATTTAAAATCAAGTGTTCAAAATAACCATTAGCAATCCATTTTAAGAACTGTAACCAGAGCTGCAGAGCTATATATATATATATATATATATATATATATATATATATATTATATATATATATATATATATATTATATATATATATATATAGAGAGAGAGAGAGAATGAGAAAGAGAGAGAGAGAGAGAAGAAAGAGAAGAGAGAGAGAGAAAAAGGGAGGGAGAGAGAGAGAGAAGAGAGAAAAAAGAGAGAAAAAGAGAAAAAGAGAGAGAGAGAGAGAGAAGAGAGAGAGAGAGAGAGAGAGAGAAGAGAGATAGAGAGAGAGAGAAGAGAGAGAGAGAGAGACGAGAGAGGAGAGGAGAGAGAGAGAGAGAGGAGAGAAAGAGAGAGAGAGGAGAGAGAGAGAGAGAAAGAGAGAGAGAGAGAGAGAGAGAGAGAGAGAGAGAGAGGAGAGAGAGGAGAGAGAGAGTAGAGAGAAGAGAGAGAGAGAAGGAGAGAGAGAGAGAAGAGAGAGAGAGAGAGAGAGAGAGAGAGTAAAGAGAGAGAGAGAGAAAGAGAGAGAGAGAAAAGAGAGAGAGAGAGAGAGAGAGAGAGAGAGAGAGAGAGAGAGAGAGAGAGAGAGAGAGAGAAGAGAGAGAGAGAGAGAGAGATGAGAGAGGAGACGAGAGAGAGAGAGAGAGAGAGAGAGAGTACGAGAGAGAGAGGAGAGGAGAGAAGAGAGAGAGAGAGAGAGAGAGAGAGAGAGAGAGAGAGAGAGAGAGAGAGATGAGAGAGAGAGGAGAGAGAGAGACCCTTAATAAATTTGTAGATTTTGATGAAAAAATATATAAATTAATTTTAATAACAGTAGTACAAATTTTCGTTTTTAAAATGATAAAATCTCGCATCTTATGAAATATTTTGTACTATATTTTATTTTTATTAATTATTTTTTTTAGTCTATACATATATGCACCTGAAAGGGGTTCTTATGTTAAAGAACGAAAATTTGTGCTTTACTATTATTTATTAAAAATTATTTGTTATATATTTTTCATCAAAATCTACTAAATTTATTTAAGGCCTAACTTACCTCTAAATATTCAAAAAATGTTCAAAGTTGTTTATATATAGTATAGTCTATATATATATATATATATATATATATAATATATATATATATATATATATATATATATTATATATAGTATATATAATATATATATATATATATATATATAATATATTATTATATATATATTATATATATATATATAATTATATAAATATCTTTCATTAACATCTTCACCTTCCTCTTTGCCCAAGATTGGGGGTAAGGTGCGCCTACAAGCATCGAAAAGAAAAGAGCAGTAGAACATGACAAACGTCGAAAACAAAGCCCAGCCTTACCCCCCCCCCCCTCTGAAACCCATTAATTAGTGAGAGCTCGTCACAGACAGAAAATCCACCCTAGAGCATCATGGACAGCGACGGACGCCTCCACTATGGTAAATTCGTCATGTAAAGGGTTCAATCCCTGGCCCAGGTGGGCCTACAAACTAGAGAACCGGACCGGGGCCCGGCCGCCGGCCAAAAAATCAGGAAAAACCGGGGTTTTTTCTACCGGGGTTAGCTGTAAATTTACACTAAATAATAGGGGGTAAAATCAAAACAATAAAAAAAATATATTTTACTTCCATTACTCTTTGTGTATAAATATGCAAAATATATAAACATACCTAAATATAAATCAATTTTTTTTTTGGTATTTACTATGATTTCAAATTAAAATTGAGGCCAAATTATAATTTTTCCGAGTTTTTAACATAAAATTATTCGAAATTTTGATATATCAAACGAATTCGGAAAAAGGAAATAAAATATAATTGTTAAAATATTAATGTATTTATTATTTAAAGTAAATATCTTCAAGAAATAAAATATTTTCCGAAATCTCTTTTCAAAATTATTTTAATTTAATTGAATTAATATATATATATATATATATATATATATATATATATATATTATATATATATATGATATTACTATTATATATATATATATATATATATATATATATATATATATATATATATATATATATATTATATATATATATATATACCGTATATATATATATGTTAATTAAATTTTTATAATTAAATATAATATATATATATATATATATATATATATATATATATATATATATATATATATTAATATATATATATATATAACCGTATATTTATATATTTATATATAATTCATATATATATATATATATATATATATATATATATATATATATATTATATATATATATATATATATATATATATATTATATATATATATTTATATTTTACAGTTTAACCACCACTCACGGGCTCGGCCCTTTTCAGGAGGGGGCAGAAGTATAAAAACATAGAAAACACAACCCTCATTCCGCAACTTAACGCAAATCCTCTCAGTAGCGCAAGAGTACGTGGGTTTAAAGAGGGGAGATTAAATAAGTTGAAAAACAGAAGAAGGAGGAGTTAAGAACAGAAGCTAGCTGAAAGAAAGGCAAACCACGACGAACAAGTTGGGGTCTTTCAATACTCACTTATTCAACGGCGGCACACTCTCATGCGAAGAGGCAAGGCACCCCTTGTGATACGAGGGCGACGCAAGGGTGGTGGAATGCGAGAGGTCAGCTCCCCAGAGCACTTGCACCGTAGTACCCTATAGAAAAGATAGGGTGCGCCAACGTCACTTCGCAGAGATAGAGGGTCAAGGGAGTTTGAAAGCAGGAGACAGTTTATTAGTCTTTTAGATTTAGAATCAACCATATCCGAAACAAGGGTGAGCTCCCCAGATGTGGAACAGTACTCCAATATACAAGGGCGAATAAGGCCCTCCTGTCACGGGTCGCCCCGCTAACAGGATATCATTGCACTCACCCTAATGAACAGAACTCCCAGCCACAGCCAGGCCACATTTTTTTTTTTTGTGATATAAGGTTTTCAAGATAATTTGTTGTTTATGTTCAGACAAGGAATGTTTATGTTGTTGACAGGTGAGACGGAGAGCAGTCGAAGAAAATAGGAAAGTTTTGAGGTTGTTTTGTTGAGAGGGAGATATAAAGAAGTTGAGTTTTTAAAGGGTTAATTTCACAAGATTGAGTACGACCCTTCGTGAGATCCATCCAGATTCGCACAAGAATGAGAAATTAGAAAAGGCAGAGACGAGAGGCAACTCTTTAGATGCGCAAAAGAGGGAGCCAAGATTTGAATATAAGTAGAAGAATGGAGAAGTTGTAATCATCGGCGTAAGAGTGAACAAGTTAGAAGTTACACTGAGGAGATCGTTGATGAAAATAGGAATAAAAGTTGGAGATAAAACAGAACCTTGAGGAACACCACATTAACAGAAAAGGAGGAAGAGGAATCGCCACATTGACAACTGCTGATTGGAGTGATTGGAAAGAAAATAAATATAAGTAAGAAAGAGAAGGAGGAAACCCAAGGAAGGGAAGCTGCGAGAGTAGGACGCATGCCATACCCGTCAAAAGCTTTGGATATGTCAAGACGCCACCAACAGCAAGACTCCCACATATGTCCTAAGGGCAGAAAGACCATAAATCAGTTAAATAGGGAAAGCATGTCACGTCAGTTGAAAACTATCGAACGTCGAAGCCATACTGAATGATCTGAAAAGAAGGGAATGAGACTGCCAGATGATCCAGAAATGAGAGTTAAGAAGAGTTTCAAAAGTTTTAGATAGAATACAAGTAGAGCTATAGGGCGATAGTTGAAGGATCCGAAGAACGGCTAGCTGCTTTTTTCGGGAATCGGTTGAAACCAAAAGCGCGCTCAGCACTGGAGGAAAAGTATTACGTGTTAAGCATATATATATATATATATATTATATATATATATATATATATATACTATATATATAATATATATATATATATTATATATATATATATATATATATATAATATATATATATATATATATATATATATATATATATATAATTATATATATATATATATCAATAGTATATACTTAAATCGGGCTAATTGGGGGGGCGTTGCGTCGTTTCTTTGCAAAATATGCTTGGAGTAAATCTTGCTTTGACTCGGAGGACGCTTCGGTCACCCGCTGAAAAGGTAGGGCCGTAATCGTCGAGGGTAATGCGGTTCATTCCATCTCACTCAAATCTTTTTTCTGCCAGACAAAAATCATTGGTTCCGATGGGGAAATGTTTCTCCTCCATTAGGAGAGAGACATTGCGTATCGGGCATGGAAAAACTCTCGTTTCCTTATCACTCTTTACTAAAATTTCCATTCTTGCTCGGAATGTTACAGAGAGCTATTATTCGACAGGCTAAGCGCGCTTTCACTAAAGGAAAGTGCGACAACCTACTTGGCTCTCCTACTAATAAAAATTTCTGGCCTCTTGCCAAAAACATCTCTAATAACTTTGTAAATCTGCCTTTCCTCCACTTATTCGCTCTGACCGTTCTGTAGCTAACTCTCCTACTGAAAAGGCTAATCTCCTCGGCCTCCTTTTTTCATCTAATTCTATACCCTGGGCGATTCCGGCATCCCTCCTCCTGCTTCTTCTCCTCTCAGGTTTCCTATGCCTCTTACCGTGTTACGCATGATCGGTGCAGGGAATTCTGAAGATCTATGAGTGTCGGATGGCTTAGTGGCCCGGATGGCATCCTCCCCGTGTTTTGAGGAGTGTGCTTCGAGCTGGCCCCTGTCCTCGTTCAACCTCTACTCTCTATGCCTTAATAACTAGTACATTCCTCAGTGCTGGAAGCACGCATATGTCCACCAATCCCGAAAAAGGCAGCCGCTCTGATCCTATATACCAACTATCGTCCTATGGCTCTGACTTGCATTCTATCTAAGATCTTTGAAAACTCTTCTTAACTCTCATTTTGGATCATCTGGAGTCTCATCCCTTCTTTCAGATCATCATATTCCAAAATCAGTAAAAATGGCTTTCGACGCTCGAGGTCAACTGGTGACATACATCCTATCTTACTGATTTATGGTCTTCTGCCCTTAGGGCTATGGGGGAAGTCTTGGGTGTTGGCACTCGATATATCAAAGGCTTTTGATCGAGTATGGCATGCGTCGCTACTCTCAAAGCTCCCTTCCTTTGGGTTTCCTCCTTTTCTTTGCTTACTCTTGTCAAGTTTTCTCTCTGGTCGCTCCATATCAGCACTCGTTGATGGAACGACTTCTTCCTCCTTTCCTGTTATTGTGGTGTTCCTCAAGGTTTCTGTTCTATCCAACTTAATTCTTACTTTTCATCAATCGATCTCCTCAGCTGTACTTCTAACTGCGTTCACTCTTATGCGATGACAGAACTCTCCATTCTTCCACTCATTTCCAAATCTGCTCCTCTTTTGCATCTTGAGTTGCCTCCGTCTTCAAGCTTTCTGATTCGTATTCTTGGCGACCCTGGATGGGATTATCCCGGTGGGGCCGCCAGCAACCTTGGTGAAATTCACTCTTTGAAAACTCAACTACTTTACATCTCCCTCTCAAAACACCTCCTAACTTTCCTATTTTTCGACGGTTCTAACGTTTCCTTTGGACAACATAAACATTCTTGGGTCTGACAAAAGGAAAAAATTAAAATCAATGGAAACCTCATATCACAAGGGTTGCTAAGGTGGCCCTCAAAGAAACTGGGAGTTCTCTTCAGGTTGGGGAAATTTTTTTCTCTGCACAGTTACTCCAGTTGCATAAGGGTCTTATTCGCACTTGTTTGAAGTATTGTTCTCACGTCCGTGGGGCTCGGCTCCACCCTTCTATTGGATAGAGTTGAGTCTAAAACTAAAAGACCTAATTAACTGTCGCACTACTTTCTAACTCCTCTTGACCTCTATCTCTACGAGTGGACGTTGGCGCCACTAATCTCTTGTTCTATAGGTACTACAACGATAGATGCTCAGAGGAGTTGGCCACTGCATTCCACCTCCATTGCAACGCCCTCGTAATTCAAGGGGTGCCATGTGCTCTCGCATGAATTCTGCGTGAGCATTGAAAATCCCAGATTCGTTCGTTGTGGTGCCTCAATTCTTTCCAGCCACTTCTGTTCTGTGAACTCCTTGCCATCTTCTGTTTTTCCTACGTTTTTAATCTTCCTCTCTTTAAAACCACGTCTGCGCACACACTAAGAAGATTTGCGTTAGCTTGGGCTTGGGGTGGGCTTTCCGGTATTTTTATTTTCTGCCCCCTCCTTGAAAGGGCCCAGCCCGTGAGTGGTGGTAATTTGTAAAAAATATATATATATAAATAATATATATATATATATATATATATATATTATATATATATATATATATAATATATATATATATATATTATATATATATATATATATTATATATATATATATATATATATTATATATATATATATATATATATATATATATAATATATATATATATATTTAATACAACTTATTCTTCTAGAAAAATCAATTATTTTCTAAAAATTTCTTTCGAAAATATTTATTTAATTGATTAATTAAATGTCATCCTTTTTATAATAAAAATATTAATTAATTGAAATTAGATTTAATTTTCATCCCCTAAGTGTTAAGACTTTCAGTGTTTTTGAATTACATTTTCAAATTTTAGCTAACCCCGGCCCCGACTAAATTAGAGCAGCCACCCCGGCCCCGGCAAATCCGCCCCGGTCGGTCGCCTTATAGACACAACGACATTGCCCCCATACAAAACCCGCCATTCTCTCCTATCATGCACCTTTATTCTCGCCTCTGCCAAACTCACATTTCTCTCCTTTAGACATTCGTTCACCGACTCAATTCCACTTCTCTTCGGCTCCCAGCCAGTCGGTTCCCACACACTCTCCACTATACATCCGCTTAACCACCGACTTTTCAATTCCATCTTTGCCACATGACCAAACCATCTCTCAACATACTTTTATTATTCTCTCATTTTACCCCCTTTCTTCACACCAAACACACTTCTCTAATATGTTCATTCCTCATTTTATTAATTCTTCTCGACACCTAGCATGCCCTAAAGATTGTCCATCTGAACACATTCAAATCTTTAGATCTATACTTTTCTTATTCCAGACCAATAGTCTCACTACCATACAATAACACAGGTAACAACATACCCTCATGTAAGACCTCTAGCGCACTCAAGAACTTAGTCCCTTGACATTCACTAACGATTTAATTGCACCAGCATCTTCCTACTACACTCTGCATCATCCGTTCCCCAATTCTCATGCACACACATACACTAAAATATTTAAACTCATAGTACACTTGCTCTAGCTGGCGACCAATCTAACATAAACTTCACACTGAGGACTGTCCTACTCACAACCATAACCTTACTTTATCTACGTTTACTTTCAAACCCTCCTTATATATATATACCCTGGGCCAAATCTCTCCTAGCCAATCCTCTCAAACTCTTCAGATTCGCCACACAGAACCAAATCATCCGCCATATAGATAGGTAGGGCACCCTCCACTATCTTCCATTCTCCATCATTCTAACACCATTTCCTGCCATCCTCCCTCTATTCCTTTCATAACCCCATCCATTACAAATTGAATAACCAAGGGACATAACACAACCCTGTCTGACTCCGCTATTAATATCCTAAACCAATCACCATTGACACAATTTATTCTTACACAACGCTTCACTATCGTCATACATACTTTTGATTCCATTCAAGCCTACCACCAACACCATACATCACTAATACCTGCCATAAGCTTTCCCTATTACTCTATCACAATACGCCTGTTGTACAATCATAAAACCTAAATATAAATTATTCTTCTTCTCCCTCATTTTCTCAATCTTTGTTTTAAATGTAAAGATTTGATCCACCGATCCCTCTACCATTCCTAAACACACCTTGTTCTTCCCAAATCAGTCCCTCAGTCACTCGACGCACTCTTCGACCAAAATACCAGCATATACCTTCGCCTATCATACACTCAAATAAATTTAATTCCGCCTATAATTCTCAGATTCCCTTTTTCTCCCTTACCTTAATATAAGGGTACTATTACCGCTCTCCTCCAATCCTTGGAACTTACCCTCCATAAACTAGCTTTATTTACACAACTTCAACATCCAATCAATCACCATCTCGGCTCGCTCTTGATCATTTCACTAAGTAATTTCATCTATACATGCAGATTTACCATACTTCAAAACTTTTTCACTCTACCCCATTACCTCCTCCTTACTAATAACCCATCCCAAAATTACCTATTCTTCTTGCACCGATCAAAACCACACACATTCACGTAACACCTCATCATTACTGTTAATTTGTGCAGTTTTCGAAGTGTTCTTTTCCACACTCCCTCACATCCATTTCAATCAGTTACAAAAGCCATCCCTATTCATTATTCCTAAGCAGATTCCCCTTATTCTCATTCTTACCTTTCGCGGCTCCTTCCAGAAGAGCTTCCTATTTCCCTGTATGTCCTCATTCATCCCTCCTTCCAAAATGGTTCATTTACCTCTGTTTTCTCGCTACGTATGCACCTTTTAGTATTTTTTTTTCTCCTTATATAATTCCAAGCATCTTTCTTTGAAAACTTCATCATTTGCTTTTTAGTACATTCAACCACGCTAACTACTTTTTTACCTTTAACCGCTTTCATCAACTCTTCATCCCACCATTCGCTGTTAACATTCTTACTTCCTACTTTAGCACATCCACAACTTCTTTTGCACTAACTAACAATTGTCTTCCCTTAATTTTTTTTTTTTGCCCCCAGGGGTAAATTTTTTCAGTATCAACTCGTTCACATCCAACTACTTACGAGCGCTCTTACATACTTATCCTTATTGTCTTGTTTACACTTAACTTCTCACTCTTAAATTTTACCTACTTCCTTTCGTATCACCTTCCTCTCATCCAAGCCCCACTAACTTAATGTTACATAGAACAATATAATGATCCGATAATCCATTCCTAAACCCCTTTTCAACTGGGAATTTTTTTAAAAAATCCAACGACATACTTTCAACAATCTTCTCCTTCACGCAACACAAATCAATGCATTTTTCCACTTCGATACCATCTCTAACCTACACCAACTCTAGTATACTTATGGGATACTCTTGTGTTTAAAGAAAGTATTACTTTACACACATACCTCTCTCTGTTCACAGAAATCAATCACCTTCCTACCATTCTCATTTTCTCGCGCCACCCAAAAACACCTGTTATACCATCCCTTTTTTTTGATCACCTATCCAACCATTCAAGGTCCCCCAAACACTACCAAATCTGAAGTCCTACTCACCCCATTCCAGCAGCAATTTTTCAGACACATAACAAGAACGTACATCTTCTTCCAACGTTTCCCTCAGATGGGCCATACGTCACAACCACACATACCTTTGACTTTTCAAACTTAAAATTTAACCTTTAAAAATTCTAGGACTCACACACACAAGTCTACGCATAGCTTTGTACGGCACAAGGTCACTCAATTCAAAATTGCAACTCCTATCTCTTCCTCTCTCATTCATTTCCCACCAGCACACACACATTTCACAACCACACCACTCATTTTCAACGTTTCCCTTTCATCTTTGTTTTTTCAGTCACAGTGAGCAAATCAAATTTGCCGCTTTCTAAATACATCCATCACCTCCTCCTCTTCTCAACATTTATTCCTCTGACATTTCCACGTACCCATACGATTCATACAATTTCGCCGAAAGATAGAAGGCCGTTTAGGCGAATCACGACCCTCCTGGCAAGAAACAGATGGTAGTAGGCAGCCAACCACAACTAACACCGTCCCTTAGTCGGCTTCCTACGACACGCAGGACATACAATGTGGGCAATTCTTTCTCCCCCCACACATAGGGATATGAGTAGTAGGATGTCTGTAAAGATGTTATCTAGAAGAGGGGTGTGTATTTTAAGTATGTGTATATATGATATGTAGATAAATGGTGGTCAGTAATATGTTTGCCTGAGGATAAGTGTGTGAAGAATATGAAAGCAAAAGAAAGACGGCACCAATATAAATATAATATATATAATATATATATATAATATTATATATATATATATATATATATATATATATATATATATATATAATATATATATACTATATAATATATTATATATAATAAACACCGTCACTCACGGGCAGAGCCCTAATCAAGGAGGAGGTGTACTCGTTTGTAAAACGTCGAGCACGACGAAGCCAAGCCCAAGGAGAGAAATAGCTCACATTCTCCCCACCCGACCAGTTTATATATATATATATTAATTATATTTTATATATATATATAATTATATATAATTATATAATATATATATTATATATATATATATATTAATATATATATATATATATATATATATATATATATATATATATAATTAACTATTTCAATCTCTTTGCAAGGGCTCTGTTTTAATTTTTACTTTGTATTATGAAAAATCTGCTAAAACATTCGCAAACTTTCAAACTATTTTCATCTATTAAACGGTCCCCTTAATTAATTACTTATCTTTCACAATGATATTGAACCTTGTACAACATGCTTTTTTTGAGGCCTTTTTAAACTATAAGCTGTACATAGCTTTATGGATGTTTATCACATATTTTAATCAGTTAAAAGGTGCGCAAGTGATAATGGCATAATGCATAATGGTTTTTCTTTTTTAATATCAAAGCAACAAAAAAATACTTTTAAGAAAATTATAATTATTATTCATTTTTGATACACTATCGTCTTCCCCTGCAAGAGCTTTAACATTCTCTTCTTGGTCCATAAAAATGTTAACAATTTTTAACTTTCTCGGTGTTACTTTTTTTTATAAATATGTATGTAACAAATAAATATGGTAACTTGAGAAAAATTAATTTCATGCTTGCCCACAAACAAGATATATCTCACTTTTATAAACCGCAGAGATCAAAACTTTTACTAATCAAAAAAACTTTAAGCAAAGTTTTATTACCAACTAAATTATAAGCATTTGCTCTCTTGCTCACTCACAGCCGACTCAAAGCTCTATACAAGTACATTAATATCGTTTTCAATGCCTGCTCCCTCCTGGCTTACATATTATTGTAAATTAAAAAAGATAATACAAGGTTTATTACTAATGAATTGTCTGAACTTGCCTTCCATTTGGATTATGAGCGATAGTTTGAGGATAAATATCACAAGCTCCTAAATCCTTAACAGCCAAAGGTAGTCTTTCTCCATCTTGTGATTCTGCATCACCCATGGCTTTCAAATTTGCTTGTTGGATTTCCGAATGTTTTGCCCAAATAATTTTTCCGCTGACATCCATTGACATAGCAGGTTCTTCTCGTCCAAGCTGTACAGGGGAACAACCATAATAAGTTATGAATATGCAGAATATCCATTGAAATATAATTTAAAATACTCATTATAATCACCTTGGCCATAACACTTCCTTCATCATAGCCGAAACAAATGCTATTAGATCCTTTCAATGCACAGATGCACCACACTC
The DNA here is from genome assembly GCA_015478945.1 of Trachelipus rathkii. NCBI lineage: Eukaryota > Metazoa > Arthropoda > Malacostraca > Isopoda > Trachelipodidae > Trachelipus > Trachelipus rathkii. The sequence goes on from JABUQX010003283.1 coordinate 14,282, forward strand.
TATCTAGACCATAATTGAGAGTATTTTCCAAACGATATGTATTTGCGTGCCAGATTCTTACAGTACAATCTTCAGAACCAGTCAAAATGACTGGAAGCTCAGGATGAAAGCAAACTGAAAAAAAATTATTTTGATAAAAGGTAATAATAAAAATTAAATGTATTTTATTTTACATATGTGAAAGTTAATATATGATGAATCGAATGAAAAAGAGAGCTTCCAAAAGAATAAATATAAAGGGACATCCACAGTATCATAATTATATGCAAATGTTATATTCCAACGTTCTTCTATATTATAGAAAGTATTTTTTCTTTTCTAGAAATTAAAGCATTCTCAAAAATCTTCTTTTATCAAACAATATATTTAAGGTATTTAAAAAAAAAAAAAAAAAGGATGAGACTTGACAGGAACCAGTTCGTTTACAGTTTGAAAATCTTTTGGTGTTACAAGAGCCTATATCTGAATTACTTTGTTGTATTACGTGGTTTACCGTATTTTCATAGTGAAAAATGGTCTATTTTTTTTTTAGAGAGAGAATTTTAATAAACTACAAAAGTACATAATAAAATATTATTATTATTATTATTATTATTATTATTATTATTATTATTATTATTATTATTATTATTATTATTATTATTAGGTAGGTTGTACAATGAAGTTAACTCTTAATATTTGAGCTTTTCTAAAAATTGAAAATTAAAACTTACCAGAAGATATGTTTTGTGAATGGCCTTCGAGAGTTTGTACGCATGTTTTGTTTTGGTAATCCCAAATTTTTACCAAACTATCATCAGCACCAGAAATGAGGTAGGGTTTGTCTCCTCCATAGTAATAATCAATGCAATTAACGCCTCTTTGATGTCCTTCCAATGTGAAATTTGGTTGAGGAGACCCGAGCTGCCAAACCTGTAAGACAATACAAAAACCAGTTGTCAATTTTGTTTAAAAGGATTTTGTAATGTTAATTTCTATATAATTAGAGGAAAGTAACGTCACTTAGGAAGGAATTATTTTAATACCCAAATAAACGAAAAATTGTTCACAACTTGCGGCTCTGCTATATGAAATAGTGCAGCATTTAGTAAAGTAAGAGCGGGAACAAAGAAAAATCCTATACATGCAACCAAATTACCAAATATGAAAACTTTATCCTATTAAAATTGTTTTTTTTTTTTTTTTTTTTAATAGAAAATAATTAAAATTCTAGTCTTTGGGAAAATTATTTTAAAACTTTTAAAAAATTAAATGACAATGAAAATTAATAAAGCACAATGGATTATTTTTTATTTCCTAGTATTTACTGACATTTAACTAGAAAAAAAATTGTACTATTTTTTTTTAACAAAGGATTGTTTATTTTTGGTTTCCTCGCTACAGTTTAGAGTGGTATATATGTCCAACCTTCAACAACCAAACGCTGATTGAAGGGGGAAAAAAAAAAAAAAAAGTTAAATTGCACCAAAATTGTTTGCTAACAAAAACTGCCAAACAAACGAACATTTGTTCAAACTTTTCTAAAAACTATGGAAATGCAACTATAATAATAGTTAGGCTAATATTTAACGCTACACATATCTAAAATTTAATGATAAAGGAAATTTATTTCATTTTATGGAAAATATCCGAGCAACCTATTGGCTATTACTATCTATAAGCTCTAAAATCTCAACAAAACCTTAATTTACTATCAAAAAGGTATGATGAGCTATTTGTTGGTCACCACTGATCAAGCATTAACAGATACACTTATTTCAGCTATTATTAAATACCTTATGTTATATATGGTGAGAGAAAGTTCGAAAATTTAATTACTGATATTAATTTGTAAATAAATTAATCTTTAAAAAACAAAAAATAATGATTATAGCTATATGATTTGAAAGGTTGTGAAAAAATGGTCACAAAAATATCAAAATTACAACTTAGAAATCTTATATTACTTGCAAGCATTTAACAGATTCTCATTTATAATAAAAATTCTGGGATTCTATTAAATATCATGAATCACTTTAATTTTGTTTTTCAAATGATGGAAAAGAAAATGAAAAATGGAACAACAGATTACCTACAAAAATAAGGGTAAATATTAAATATGTATTATTTGAATTTGAAAATTTAAAGTTATTTGAGGAGTAGTTTTAAAGTAAAAATACGTTAGCTCCTTTAAGTTGATTTCAAGTTACATAATTTAAAAAAAACTTTTAAATTTAATTTTAGGAAAAGGAACTGAAGTCTAGTAATTCATTTAGCAACTCAGAAGTGCCATTTATATATGTTTTTTTTGTTGTTGTTTTTTTTGTATAAGAACATTGCTTTTTCTTTTCTTTTAAGAGTTTACTTTTGTAAGTAATTTTAATATATATATGAGAGATTGGCAACGTTAATAAATGCATTCAGACCTTGGATATAATTATTCTTAGAAATAAAATTGAAGAAAGACAATTATGCTGTCAAAGTTGGTGACATAAAAAACAAAAATCAAATTTCAGCTTTATACGATAATTGCTATGTCATTGCAATGAGACATTTTTGGGTTTAGAAAAATTGTCTGCACTCTTTCTGAGGCAAAGGAAGAAGAGAACGGAAATTCAGGTGAACGAGTTAATTTGTTGTTTGAAACTTTATAGATTTTTCATCAAGTTTTAAATGTTATGTCTGTAAAAGTAAATACGTGAGGATAAGCTGAGAAATTCATGTACCATGTTACCAGAGGAAACAAAGTGAAAATTTATTATTAGTGCAATCGAACTGGCATATACAGTATACCAAAACGAATACTTGAATATATTTGCGTAACAATTAAAAATACTTAAGAGCTTAAAAGAAACCTCATATTTTAACAAAATGATTTTCTCGTTTCAGTTATTTTTTATAATTTTACTAAAGGTAATAAATCTTGTCAATAATTTATAAGTGGAACAAAGTAGCTACTGCAAATCTAATTTACATATCAAATAAATATAAGCTTACCTTCACTGTTCGATCAAGCGCAGCTGATGCAAACGTGTTGTTATCTTCGGGTTTATGAAACAATTTGCATGACGAATGGAATGGCCTTCAAAAACATTGTTGGCATGGTCCATTTTTTGTCCCAGTTCCAGAGTTTTATGGTCATATCATCTAAAAACGCAATAAAAAGTAAAAAAATTAGTTTTCATTTATTTCCATATTAAAAAATAAAGTATCTGAAGAAATAATAAAGTATTTTATTATGAACAAAATTGATTGAATCTATGTACAGATCAAAGATATGTAACTTCAGGAAAAAACATCATAAAAGAAAAATAGAGAAATAAAGTTATACTTTTTTTACAAGAAACTCACTTTATATTTTACTATTATAACCTAAACAAAGAATATGTTGAAAAAATAAAAAAAAAAAACTACTCGAGACTAATAAAAGGCTAGGCTTACCACTTGATGTTAATATAAATGTTGTGTAGGATGCACTGGCTATGGACCTAACATAATCAGAATGAGCTTCAAATTGATGAACTCTTTCCAATGTGTTGTAATTAAATACTCTAACTTGCATATCATCGGATCCAGTAACAATCCAATTTTTCCTTGCAACAAATTTTGCAGCTCTTATTGGCAAATCACAAACCTAAAATAAATTGAAAATGTTTATGAATTTATAGATTATACAGATATTTTGGAAACTACTTAAATACCAATTACTGCGAAAATTCCCATAATTTCAAGCATAATCACAAAATTTAATAGCACATTATATTGTTTCCAAGCATAAACATTTCCTTTTTATGTGCAAATTACCTAAGTGTCATTATCTTATAAATTTCATCCGTTTTTAGGTTAGAATTTTGTACTTAATTCTTAAATGTATACCATTATACTTTAGTACAAAATCTAAACCTAAAAAAAAAAGAATGAAAATTAATAACAAGGACATTTAGGTAATTTCATGTAAAAAGAGAATGCTGATTGTAGGGCTGGTGCATTTTTTTTTTTTTTTTTTACACACACTGCACTGTACAGCACCACACCAGTATCCTGAAATTGTGTTCAACTCTAAACCAAGTTGAGCAAATGAGCGCAGCACACACTGCTCTGGCGCGTCAGCCAACCCATGTTGATTGATTAGAATATATAAAATTAATACATGTCTGAAATAAGGTCGTACAATAAAATTTTCTTATTTAAACACAGGTACTAAAAAGAAAAAGTTGTTAGTGATAGATGTCATGAAACAACTTCTCTTAATTTATTTTTTTTATAAATTTTCAAACGTTATATAAATTTTCTGCATGAGAAGGCAAGTGCTATGTACTGTAAGGTATGAAACAAGTAAGAAGCATTTTAAATTGTTTGAAAATTTATGATGGGGTTCTGATAAACCAACTTCATTATTCAATGCATTCTATAAGCTTATCATGGATTTTTCCATCCTGTAAAAATCATAAACTTAAGAGTGGGAATTAGAATTACTTTCCTATATTGGCATACCTAATGATTTTTTAATTAATAAATCTAATCAATCACTCCATTTTTAAGCCAACTATTCTTTCTAATTTCTTTATTTATGATAAAATATTCTCTTGCAAATCTACAAATATAACCAAATTACAGCAATAATCATTATTTCACACCTCCTTTCAAGTCCCTGTGTGAAACACATTTCCCTAATTCTTACTTTATGGACTATGTCCATTCTAATCTGAAAAATACTTCTGAAATCCTTCATTTGCAAGACTAATATTTTTCTCTTCCTTTGATTTTGGTTCCATATCTTTTACCCACAAAACACAAAAAACATTCAGTCAACTAAAACTCTGAAACATTCTCATTTCTACTCTTCTCAAGAAGGTTCCTTTTTCCAAATTTTCCTTAAGTCACTTTCATACTCATAATCTCCACAATTCTATGATTTTTCTCTTCATTCATTCACCCCTTTGATCTACATTCTCCTACTAATCATCATCTTCCATCTCCCACTCACTGTCCCTCAACTGAACACTTTGATTTACCTCCTGTTTCTTTCATGTCCATTCAAACTCATCACAGTGCCCCATGTGCAAATCACTGTTTCAGACAAATGTGATAACCACTACACTATAAACAGAAATATATTCACATTTTACCAACACTCAGGCATCAATAGAGGCACTTTTTAATCATCCCATTTTCATATTCCAACACTATTCATGTAATCAAGGCACAATACACATCTATCCTTACTCTACTCTATTATATATATACAGATGAGCTAATCTCTCTTTACACAGCCTCGGCTTACTCAGCTATAAATGAGTACATTAGTTATGTGCTTTGATACTAATAGGAATAAATATAGCCCAGGCATAAGTAGACCTTAGATCAAGGATCTGGCAGTAGGCCAGCAGCGTCCGACTGCTGAGTGGACCCTAAAGAAAGGAGTATGCAGGCCGAACCGAAATCTATTGTGTGATGAATAGTCGACATTGACATTGTCAAAACTTTGATGGTGCTAAATTTGAGAGGAAGGTAATACTATAATAATAGTATATATATATACGTATATAGAGTATAATGTAACGTGTATGTACTATAACGTATATAGGTTTATAGTAATAGTATAATATAATATAGTAGTATATATATATATATAAATAGTATATATATATATTATATATATATATATATATATATATATATATATATAATAATTAATATATTAATACTATAAATATAATATATATAGCTATATATATATTATATATATATTATATATAATATATGATATATATATATATATATATATTTATATATATATATATAATATATATATATATATATATTATAAAATTCTAAATTGTACTGTATTAAAATTTACAGGGTAATGAACAGACATTGGAAGAAGCAATAGAATGGAGACTTACAAGGGAAATAGGAAGCTCTTTCTGGAAGGAAAGTGCGAAAGGTTAAGAGAATAGAGAATAACAGAGGAACCTGCGTTAGAATACGATGAATAGGGATGGCGTGCTTTTTGTAACTGATGAAATGGAGTTGAGGGGAGTGCTGGAAAGGAATACACGCTTCGAGAACTCTGTATAATAAAGAGTAATGAAGAGGGTGATAGTAGAGTGATGTGTCGGGTTTGGACGGGTGCAGGAGAAAGGAGATAGGAATTTTGGGGATGAAGGGTCTATAAGCAAAAGGAAGGGAGGAGGTAACGGGTAGGGTGAGAAAAGTGAAGAATGGTAAATCTGCAAGAGTAGATGAAATTACTGGTGAAATGATCAAGCATGGAGGCGAGATGGTGATTGATTTGGATTTGAAGTTGTGTAATAAAAGCGTTTATGGAGGGTATAGTTCCGAGGAGATAGTTGGAGGGGAGGAGAGCGTACCTTATATAAGGGTAAGGGGGAGATAAGGGGAAAAGTAGGAATTATATAGGGAATTAGTACTTATCGTGTTGTAGGAGAAAGATATATGACTCGTATTTTAGTCGAGAGGAGATGCCGATCTAGTGAACTGAAGGAGCTGATTGGTGAAGAAACATGGTGCGTTTCAGAGTGGTAGAGGACTGTGTAGCCGATCAAAGTCTTTCACATTAAATGCAAATGACGAGATGAGGAAGAAGAAATATATTGTATTATAGGTTTTAAGGAAACAGAAAAACTGAATGATAGATTAATAGGAGAAAGAGCTCAATGGAAGGTGTTAGTAATATATGGTGGGTTGGATGGTAGGCTGATACTTGAATGGAATCGAAAAGTATAGATGGACGATAGATAAGAAAGCGTGTGTACAATAAAATGAGTGTCAAAAAAGTGATGTGGTTTTAAATGAGTAATAGCGGATTGAGGCAGGGATGATGGTTGTGATGTCCCCTTAGGTTATTACAATTGTTGGTATTAGTGGAATGGAGGGTTATGAAAGAATCTAGAGAAGGGGGTGGCTAGGAAATAGGTGTTAAAATGATGGCAGAGAATGGGAAGTGTAAGTGCGGACGGGTGGTCCCTACCTATTATAGATCACGGATGAAATTTGGATCTTGTGTGTTGTGAATCTGAAGAGAGGTCGTTGAGCAGGATTGGGCAGAGGAGATATTGGACAGGGTGTCGTAGAAAGGAGGGGTTTTGAAAGATAAACATAAGATAAGAGTAAACGGTTATGGTTTGTGTGAAGTGAGGACAGCTCCTCAGTGAGAAGTATATAGTATAGATGGGTGAGCAGCTGGGAACATGTCTGGATGTTGTAAATATTTAGGATATACTGTTGGATGAAAGGGAACGGAATGAATTGGCAGCAGTGTAGTAGAAAGTCTTGTGAATGGCAGAAACCAAGCAGAAGTTGGCCTGCGTGCATTTTTAAATCATATGGTGAATGTAAGGGACTAGTCTTGAGTGGCGCTAGGGCTTAGACATGCAGGAGTACTGTTGTGACCGTGTGTCCGAATGTATAGTAGTGAGACTAAATGGTGGCTGAAATCCAAGAAATATAGATCTTAAATACAATTTGTTAGATGGACAATCTTAGGAGGGCGTGTTAGGTGTGAAAAGAATTGATTAAAATAGAAGGATGAACATAATGTTAGAGAAGTTATGTTGGTGTGAAAGAAAAGGGTACAGTGAGAGAAATAGAATGGCCAAGTACAGGTGCCTGAGATTGGTTGGATCATATGATAAAGGATGATTGAATAGTCCGTTGGTTGAGTGTAATAGTATAGTGCGATGAGTGGGTGTTGGGAATACGACCGGCTGGGAGACTGAAGAAAAAGTGGGATATGGAGTCAGTAAAGAGGAATTTTTTTAAGGGTGAATGTTTATTGGCAGAAGAAGGAGAAGAAGTGTGCCTAATAATAGGAGTGAATGGCAGAGTATGTGAGGGGGTATAGGTTATGTTGACCCCACCTGGGAGCAGGGAACTGAACGGCCTCAAGCCACTTGGACGATATGCCATAAGTGAAGGTCCATGCGGTCCGTAAGCTCTAGGTGGATTTTACCTGACGGAGTTCTCACTAATGTATATGAGGGGCGCGCGGGTAAGGCTGAGATTTCTTATTCGACCATTGTGTCATATTTCTGTCTTAACTACTTCAACTTTTCCAAGATGATGTCACGCACCTTACCTCCTCAGTATTGGGGACAAAAAAAAAGGAAGAAGATTATGGGAAAAACACTATATATAACCCGTAATATATAATATAATATATATTATATAATAAATATATATAATATTAATATAATATATATACGTATATGATATAATTATATATATGATATATAGTATATAATATACTAATATATATATATATAATATATAGTAGTATATATGAATATATATATATTATAGTGAATATAGTAGTAGTATACTACTATATAGTACTACTAATATTATATACGTCTAGGGATGTACCACCGATAGTATCGGCGTATCGGTATCGGTATCGGTAGTATCGGCCAATTTTTGATGGTATCGCGGGGTTCGGTTAAAATGGCCGATAACTACTAGCCTTGATACTGCTCTGTACTTCTGGTGAAAAATATATGAGAAACTTTATAGATTCACATAATAAATCAAGTTTACAAGTTTGGCAATGGATCCACACGTGTCAAAGCTTTTTCATTATCTACATTAGAGAATGCTATATTTAATAAGTTTATTACTTTTAAAAAACTAAAATTTATTAAATTACAGACACTAAGCAATAATTATAAAATAATTTCTTGAATTTGTAATTTTGAGAAGTAAGCAGCTTAAAGTAGGCATTTCAGGGCGAGAAGGCGTGGTGAGAGTGAGTGAGTGTTTTTTAAACTTTGCTGGAATTATCTAAATCTTGTAAGAATTTGGGGATGGGGTCTTTGTTTTTCAAGGCATTAGAGGTTTAGCGACGAATAAATGTTTCCGTCATTTAATCGCTTTGGTTTTTGTCTATTAGAAACCTTTTTTTTTTTTTTTATGTTTATTTTTTTTTTTTTTTTTTTTTTTTTTTTTTGCTGTGATTATTAGTTCGCTGATGATAACAAATTTGCACAGGTGTGGCTTTCTTTTGAACTTTACCCACATCAAAGGCTTGCCAACTCTAACTCCTGCATGGCCTGGAATACGACTACCTGCCTACTCTAACCTGAATTTTATGGACTCTTGTCTGAGACCCACGATAGCTAAAGGAATCTATCCTATCAACTCGTGTTAATAGTATCAACCTATAACTTAATTTATTAATTTCCGTTTGAAGGGTGAAGTAGTGCTGCCTATGTAATATAAAACAGTTCCCTATAACACGTGCTCAGAGAATCCGATACTCCTAACTTTCGAGTGTTCTGTGGCTTTAAAATCTTTATCTTCCTACTCTACTACAATATCTTAATCGGCTTCTGTACTGTTCTCGCTAACAGAACAGATTTATACATGCTCTTTTTTGATTACGTTGACTAGCTAATCTCCAAGAAGACTGATATAAATCTTATCAGTACCAAATACTGGAGATTCTCTATTTAGGGGATTATGCCAGGATGTTACACAGAAAACTGAATCTGTTTGGGATCCTCTCGTACTTAAGATTTAGGTGGGATGAGGGAAGGCCGAATCATTCAAGTATGTACTCGAAAGCGATCTGGAGGCAACCTGGATTAATGAACCTACGCCCACATTCCAGGATCGTCCAACGCGATTCTTGAACATCACACGAACCTAATAGTTTCAAACCACTAAGTCCTTATCTTTCTATAGCAGTACAGACCAACATTCCGCCCTATCGGCTCATATCTGACCACAAGCGCTTATAGTCGTCTTAATTTTAATACTTTTCTCTCCATACATTTCATCCTGCCCTAGTGCGGTGTTTATCTGGGCAGCTCGGTTGATGTGGGGGCCGAAGTGTGGGGGGCATTGCGTTTGCTTCTACGCGCTAACTAGATGATATTGAAGAGTGACTGCATTGTGACCTCTTAAGACGCTTTCAGAATTTCGCCGATAAAGTGGGAACTGCTAATTGTTGAATAAGGAAATGGAGCAAGGTTCATGTCCTCATCATTAATAACTAAATCATTTGTTTCTCACTCAAAATCCATTGGTTTCGATCGGCGCTTGTTCCCATGGCATATCAGAGCTAGAGACAATTAGCTATATTACGGGTGTGGAAAAATTCTTGCGGTTCTGCGATCTATCACTGCATATCGCCAGATACTTCATTCATGTGCCAGAAATCGTTTGCAGGGGATAACGTCATCTTCGACGAGCAAACGGCGGACTTTCATTAAAGCGAAAAAATGGTCGCTGAAACCTCTGTTGGTTCTGGCGCTACTGACAAAATCTGCTGCTGGCCTGCTTGCAAAAACATCTCTAAACAACTTCTGTAAATCATCTCTTTATCCTCTTATTTCCTCTTATATTATTTGTTGTTGAATACTCCAACTGAACGCGCCAATCATCTCTTTGGCCTGCCTATATTTCGCTCATAATTCGACCGGGGGCCTGGAACGATTCTTGGTATTGCGCTCTTCCTCCTCCTGCATTGCCCCTGCAGTGTGTCTTAAGTGTCCTTTAATCTGTCATTCATTACGTGATCGGGTGGGGCATTGAGCCTCCTGGAACGATCTATGATTGTCTAGGAAGGGCGAGGTGGCCGGATGGCATTCCTCCTCCGTGAGTTTTTGATGAAGTGTGATATACGCTGCTGGAACCGCACCTCTCGTATCAAAACTATATTCGTCGTATGCCATCCAATACTAGCACTTTGCCCTCAGTGATTGGAAGCGGCATATGTCGCAGAGACCAATTCCCGAAAAAAAAGTGATAAGCTGCTTGCTGATGCCTTCTAGACTATCCGCCCTATAGCTCTCACTTGTGATCTATCTAAGATCTTTGAAACCGTTCTCAACTCTCACTTCTAAGATCATCGAACTCATTTTCCCTTCTTTACTGATATCACACCCATACGCTGCTTTGGGTGCTCGAGATCATACCCTGGCGAGATATACGCTTTCCGTATTTAAGACAGATTTAATGGGTTTTCCGCCCTTGAGGGAAGACTACGGGAAAGAGGACTTGTGTGGTGGCGCTTATGTGACAGTATCCGCATAAGCCAGTTTGACCGGGATATGGCACGCGTCATCTGGCGTTTCACCAAGCGTCCCTTCGTTTGGGTATTGCCTATCTTCTCTGGTTGCTATTACACTTATGTCTAGCTGATTGATCTTCTCAATCGCGGTCAAATGTGGCTGTGTGTTCGAGGGGCGACTTTCTTGTGTCTTCGTTATCTTTTTCTGTGCAATAGTGGTGTTCCGTCAGGGGTATTCTGGTTGTTATCTCTCTACATTTTAGTGTCGTTGCTTGTTCATCAATTGATCTTACTCACCGCTGCACACTCTAACTACTATCCACGTCATATGTTGCAAGTGACTGGAGTGACGTGCCTGTCATGTATTCACTCATATCATGGTCTGTATCCTCTTTTACTTCTCAGAATTGCGTCTCCGTCTTAATCATTTCCGATTCTATTCCTCGCTGATTCTGGTACGAATTTCAGGGGTTGGGGGTCCGTCTCAAGTCTTGCTGAAACTTTAATTCTTGTTAAAAACCCAACATGTCTAACAAATTCTGCTCTCTGCTAGCAGAACAAAGCTTAAAAGAACTTTTTGCTGATCTCTTTCGACGGTTCTGCTCAACTCTGGCCCGGTTGACAAATATAACAATCCGACTTGACTCCATCAGAAACTAAATTCTTATTTCTTGAAAAGACATCAAATCACAGTGGTTGCTAGGCGGCCAGTGCCAACGACAAACTGGTGAGTTCTTCCATTAAAGTGGCGAGAGCTGTTTTTTCCCAGTCTTCTCAGTACCTACACACTATAACAATGGGTCTCATCCGCCGCTTGTAATGGAGTCAGCTGGCGTCCTGCAATATCTGTGGGGGCGGGGGGACTCTGGTTTCATCCGGACTTTTGGATGGGTCGAGTGCAAAGGCCAAAGACTTATATAAGCTGTCCTGGTAGGCTTTCATAGTATCACATCTTGACCCCTTTGATAATTTGACGGCGCGAATGTTGGTCGGCTTTTAACGTCCTTTTCGCTATAGTACTAGTTAGAGGCAAGTTGTGGCTGACGAGGGCAAACTATCCCAGCGTCGCGGGTAGCGACCACCTTGTGACGAACGCCACTAGTAGCAGCAGAGGGATGCTCGTGTCGGCGGACATGTGCAGATTTTGTGTGGCAATGTTTGAGTTAACTTCCAGACCTGGTCTCCTGCGGTGCCATTCGTTGTCTGGTTCGCCTGCCGCC
>JABUQX010003284.1:0-5000 GCA_015478945.1 Trachelipus rathkii
GGTGACTACAACTTGTGAAGTGGAGGAGAATAGAAATAACTCTCCCAGCACTCCTGCCACTTCCTATATATATATATATATATATATATATATATATATATATATATATATATATATATATATATATTTCTACATATAAATATATATATATATATATATATATATATATATATATATATATATATATATATTTATAAAATTTTTATTTATATATATATATATATATATATATATATATATATATATATATATATATATATATATATATATATATATATATATATATATATATATATATATATATATATATATATATATATTGTAAATAATGGTGTTTTTATAATTTTAATTGAAAATTATGATTCCCAACAACTTGTAAATATAAATAGTTTTCTTTTTTATGTTTCTAAAATAAGTTGTCAAGTTAATAATGATAGCAAGGAAATCATAACCGATGTTTTCCTTATGAGAAGTATGCCTATTTTATGTCTTATTCACATATTTAACTACCTATCTACCTACCTACTCTACTTACCTATAATTTCTATCGGATCTTTCAATCAAAAACTATTTTATTAGTGTGTGTATAATGTAAAAGCAAAGAAAGTTCATGTTATCTTTAAATTATATATAAGAAATATAAGATATTATTTTTAATATCTTATCAACTTTAAAACCGCCTATTTACACAATGTTTAATTATCATCATTGTTCACTCTAAGGTTGGCTGATACACCGGTGAGTTGCGGTGCTTTTATGCGCTCATTTTGGTGCAGTGCGGTTTAAAATACATAGATGCGGTGCGGTGCATAGTGACCATTGAAATAGAGAGGCGTGGTGGAGTGTTGTACGAAAAAAAATAGCTGGTATTGCATTATTGTGCGAACAATTGCAGTGGTCGGCCAACCCTAATTTCCTCTAAGGCTTGGAGCTTTCATGCCAGTTTTAGTCGACTGATTAATCAGTAAAATAAGTCCCCACAATGTGTTCCTTTAAGTCTGATCTGACATATAACTGTAAAGTTCAATCACTAATTAAACATTTCCTGTCAGCGACTGAGAGTGATTTCAAATAAAACACTCGGAAATAAACTGAGTGATTGCAAAGAAAATTTTACTTTTTATTGAGATTACTCTCCAATTATTACCTTAATTTTTTGTTTTCCAAACAAAATTTGAAAGAAAAGAGGGAATTTTAAAAAAAAAATTATAAAATTAATTATGTATGTTTATTAATCTAATTGAATTTCTATCTTAGATTTATTTTAATCTCTTTATTTATTTTTATTTATTTATTTAATTTCTTTATAATTTAAGTAATATATTGGTTGAACTTTGAACCTTGAATTTTTCTTTTATATAAAGTTGATACGTTATAGGCTTTTACTCTTTCTTCGAAGAAGGGAACTTCTTGAAAGAGTTTCACTCTAGAACTCAAACCAGCGTTCTTTGCCACAAGAGTTCAAATATTTATCACACAGGCTATGCTAACATATAAAACTAATTTTTTGATCTATTCTTAAATATAAACCTTAATAAAATCTGTGCAATTTAATATCCTTATTTAAATGTCTATATATGAATAGAATATTTTCAAGCAAACTTTTAAGCAGGGATGGCAAGAAAGAAATCAATTTAAAAAAATCAACTGATTTTTTTACTTGATTTTTTTATAAATAAATCAAGTTTTTATTGATTTTTTATTTTTATTTTTTTATTATTTTTTTTTGTATATTTAAGTGATTTAACTTCAATAGAAATAAAAAATTAAAATAAAACTATATATTATGAAATTTTAATATATTTTTTTTCAATTTTCAACAAACTATTGGCATTGTAACCCGTAAGTCTGTAACATTCTTTAGTGTTGCTCTTTCATTGTTTCCATTGTAAAATTTTGAACCCAGAGCTAGGGCCTAGGGTTAAAAATCGAAAATTAATGCCAGATGCAGACTAATTATATATATTGTTTTTGTATAATATCGTATAGTAGATATGTTAGGCCAGTATTTGAATATTGTCTACAATTTTAGCACCCTTATTAGAAAAGACATAGATATGCTGGAGAGGGCGCAACGTAAAGCAACGAGGAGGTAGATTTTTGGCTTTGAGGATAAGAATAGGCGTGAAGTTGTCTAGATAGGCCCATGCGGCTTCTTAAGTATTATTCTTATTTATTATTTATTATGGGTTGACTGGGACATTCTAGAGGGCCAATGCGGCTTCTTAATTATTTTTATTGGTTGACTGGGACAGTCTAAAAAGGACCATGCGGCTTCTTAAGTATTATTCTTATTTATTATGAGTTGACTGGGACATTCTAGAGGGGTTAATGTGGCTTCTTAATTATTATTTTTAATTATTAATTATTATTGGTTGACTGGGACAGTCTAGATAGGCCCATTCTTAAGTATTATTCTTATTTATTATTTGATATTTATTATGAGTTGACTGGGACATTCTAGAAGGGCCAATGCGGCTTCTTAATTATTAATTTTTATTGTTGACTGGGACAGTCTAAAAAGGACCATGAGGCTTCTTAAGTATTCTTCTTATTTATTATGAGTTGACTGGGACATTCTAGAGGCGTCAATGCGGTTTCTTAATTATTATTTTTAATTATTAATTATATATATATATATTATTATTGGTTGACTGGGACAGTCTAGATAGGCCTATGCTGCTTCTTAAGTATTATTCTTATTTATTATGGATTGACTGGGACATTCTAGAGTGGCCAATGCGGCTTCTTAATTATTAATTTTTATTGGTTGACTGGGACAGTCTAAATAGGATCATGCGGCTTCTTAAGTATTATTCTTATTTATTATGGGTTGACTGGGACATTCTAGAGAGGTTAATGCAGTTTTTAATTATTATTCAGAATAATGACTCTACTAAATGTCTAACCATATCATAGAATGTAAGCGCATGGCCTGGCTAGACTGTCCCACCAATAAAAACCCTCCAACCCATAATATAATGTAGAAATAACTGCAAAAATCTATCAACAATAACAATTGAAATAATGATAGAAACAACATTGACCCTCATCCCAATCCTTTCTGTATAAATTAAGCCATGTTTTAGACTGTCTGATTGTAAAGAGTAATATTAACAAGTGTCTGTTAACCCATAATAAATAATCAAGTATTGCAAAATAGAAATGATCTTTGTGCTAATTCAATAATGATTTAAAGAAATATTATTGGTGATCCCCTCTAGAATGTCCCAATCAACTTCATTAAATAAGAATAATGTTAAGCGCATTGTCTGATCGAAATAATAGTGAGAAAGCATTATCATCGTCCCAGTCCTTCTAAAAGTAAATTAACAATAACTTTTAATAATAATTAATGTGTAATTAAATGAATGAGTATTTATAATTAAGAAACTACCGTGGGCTACCTAGACGTCCCAGTCAATAACAATATAATTAATGATTAGAATAATAATTAAAAGTCGCATTGGCCCCTCTAGAATGTCCCAGTCAATCCATAATAATTAATAAATGAATAATAATTCCAGAATCCGCACTGGGCTATCTAGACTGTCCCAGTCAACCCATAATAATTAATAATTAAGAATAATTTATTGCTTAATTATTAGTGATATTGACAGGACAATCTATAACTGTACTGCTTCCCTAATTATTATCCTTGATAATTTTGTTGACTGGGACAATCTAAATAGCCTATGTGGCTTCTTAATTATAAATACTATTCATTAATTACATTAATTATTATTAAAATTATTCTTAATTCTTAATTTTATGGGTTGACTGGGACATTCTAAGGGGGCCTATGGCTTCTTAATTATTAATTTTTTTGGTTGACTGCAGGACAGTCAAAGGACATGTTTATTCTTAATTATTAATTGTTATGAGTTGACTGGGACATTCAAGAGGGGTCAATGCCTGGCTTCTTAATTATTTTAATTATTAATTATTCGTGATTGACTGGGACCCAGTCTAGATATTATACTGCTTCTTATGTGTATTCTTATTTATTTATTATGGGTTGACTTGGACATTCTAGAAGGGCCAATGCGGCTTCTTAATTATTAATTTTTATTGGTTGACTGGGACAGTTTAAAAACCATGCGGCTTCTTAAGTCTTATTCTTATTTATTATGAGTGGGAGATTCTAGAGGGGCCAATGCGGCTTCTTAATTATTATTTTAATTATTAATTATTATTGGTTGATTGGGACAATCTAGATAGGCCAAAAGTCTTCTAAAGTATTCTTATTTATTATGGGATGACTGGGACATTCTAGAGGGGTCAATGTGGCTTCTTAATTATTAATTTTATTGGCTGACTGGGACAGTATAAATAGGACCATGCAGCTTCTTAAGCATTATTCTTATATATTATGGGTTGACCGGAACATTCTTGAGGCTTTTTAATTATTATTCTTAATTGTTAATTATTGTTCGTTGACTGGGACAGTCTAGGTTGGTGGCTTATTAATTATAATTACTATTCATTAATTACATTAATTATTATTAAAAATTATTTAAATATTTATTGTTATGGGTTATATGGGACACTCTAAATTGTATTCTACGTCTTCTCTCTCTCTCTCTCTCTCTCTCTCTCTCTCTCTCTATATATATATATATATATATATATATATATATATATATATATATATATATATATATATATATATATATATATATATATATATATATATATATATATATATATATATATATATATATATATATATATATATATATATGTATATATATATATATATATATATATATATATATATATATATATATATATATATATATATATATATATATATATATATATATATATATATATATATTTCGCGTGACGTCACGAATCTGGAAAAATCTATAAAAATCA
Source organism: Trachelipus rathkii (assembly GCA_015478945.1). NCBI lineage: Eukaryota > Metazoa > Arthropoda > Malacostraca > Isopoda > Trachelipodidae > Trachelipus > Trachelipus rathkii. The sequence continues at coordinate 4,882 of JABUQX010003284.1, forward strand.
AAAAAATCAAAAAAATCAAAATTGATTTTTTTCTTAAAAAATCAAAAAAATCCCCAACCTGCTTTTAAGTAATTTTACTTATTTAAATCTAAAATAAATTAAAAGTATTGAACTTTGTC
>JABUQX010003284.1:10000-15000 GCA_015478945.1 Trachelipus rathkii
TACATATAAGTTTTTTAAATATATTAAACCATCTAATCAGGTGGACATAGGATTCTGTATAAATTGAACAAGTTCTATATTGTTTCTCCAGAGATTCAACACCATCCGAAAGGATGTATGCATAAATACAACTTGCTGCACTAAACCATTTTTCTGCATATTTCGGTTCAACAGCACTCACTCGCTCCCGCCAGAGAGAAGTAAACGTATCCTGGCTGATAGTTTATTAAGGCCCTTTCTGTATACTGCATTATACGGGACCACTGTTTCAAGTGTAAATATCGTGATTCAACCATGGAGCTATATGATATTAAGTCCTCAGAGTATGGCGACAAACCTTTTAAGATGAGACTTTAAGTCGTTTTTCACATCAAAACAAAGCCGTTATATTTGCAGATGTCTGAACAGTGAAAACTCTAAACACGTACGGCATGAATGTGACAAGCATCATTGGGTTTCATAGTTGCGTACATCAATACTTTTAAATTGTTCAGATCAGTGAAAGCACATCTATTCTATTATCAGGCCGCTCAAACTGTCACCTCTGATTTCATCAAGAGACGATGTCACAGATGACCCATACTCAGCCTTTATCCAAGCTTCGAGGCTTTCGATAATATTGAAGAATTCTTCAACTGATATGATTAAAGGTATATTACTTGCACCTCCATTGGAACACAGGTAATATATTGCTCTCCATTCGTTTTACGAAAAATATAAATACCACATCGTTGGGTATTACAAAGATCTTCGTAAAGAGGACGTCTGTAGCAGAAACGAGAGGTCATCATTCACACAGCGAAAAATGTCTTACTGCCGAAATTCGTATGTATAAACAAACTTATAGGTAATGAGATTCTTTTTTTCAACCAATCAGAAGAAAAGTAAAGCAAGTAATACGGCGTACGCATGGAACATATCAGTTTCAAGAAGGGTATATATTCTCGGGTGTTCGACACTGTTGTTGTTGTTGTTGTTGTTGCTGATGCTGTTGTTCTTGCAGTGGCGGTTGCTGTTATGGTTGTTGTTGTATTGTTGTTGTTGTTAAAGGTAAGGTTCCTGTGTTATATTTCAACGTCTCATTTATCACAACATTGGTTAAATATCATACTGATCAACGAATATGCTCTAGCGTAATAAGCTTTCCCATTAATAAAGCCAACATGATGTAACATGAACTAATAAAATAATGTACAACGACCAAACCTAACACACCTTATGCCCGAATAAACTGCTAATCTATTAAAAAGTCCAATACTTGCCCAATTAGTAATACTAACATGTACAACAAAACGTAACCTAGTCACACGTTTTTTTCACAGCTATGTCCTCTAACATATCAATACTAATCTTTTGTTTTAAGCCTTATCTCTTTTTAGACTATCCCTTTCACGATAAATTCAACATGAACATGAAAATGATTTTATGCTTATCACATTTCATATTACTTATTACAATACTTATTATATTTATTAAACAAACTGGTAAATCTGGCAACTGCGTATCATACAGAGGTGATTTGACAGAACTGATAGAACTTGGGAGGCTAGTTTACTATAATAAATCAGTGAGCTACTCGAAGGGGTATTCATAATCATAGCAAAAGTCTAAGGCAAACTAAACATTATTCCTGACTTTAACCTAGCCTCACGTTTCTAACACATCTTCGTTCAGTTAACACAGTAATATCTTACAAAACTCATAATTTCTCTAACAAATTAACGTTAAATTTTACATTGACATAGTAAAATTATTTAACAAGGATTTATCATAATCGGGCTTTGCCTCAGCCCGAAGGGCTGAGGCCTACCCTCCGTTCGGAGGGGTAAAGCCCGTCTTACACCTCTTCGGGGTGATCCCCCTCGCAGGATTCACAACCTTTCAAGGGACCTCATCCCCTGGTTTTCTCTTGAATGGTAATCGTGTTGCTTGCAGATACTCGTGGTTAATGGAAAGAACTGTTTATCGTCACACTCACACACACACATATTTGTATATATATGTGGAAATAACACTGATTTGTTAGAGAATGATGAGTTTTTGTAAGATATTACTGTGTTAACTGACGTGATGTGTTAGAAACGGTGAATCCTATTAAGTTTTTGGTTGAATAATGTCAGGTTTGGCCCTAGACTTTTGCTAATCCTATGTTTATTCGTAGGTCAAAAGATGTTATACTCGACAGGAGTGACACTTTGATGAGTAGTGTCGAATTCATAGTTCACGACGTGGCATCTTTGATAGATTGGTCACTTTGTTTAAGGGATTTTGTTAGATAATAAGGCTTTACCTGTAGCTAATATGCTCAAAAAGTGGGAACTATCGAGTATTGTGTGACCTGTTAGCTACTTTACCTTGCAGTAGGAAATTTTTCAGGATGTTAGCTGTTTATTCATACGTGAGATATGTTAGGTTTGCATTTGTACAATATATTCCTAGTCGCGTTATGATTTGTAGCTTTATTGATGCTAAACTTTGTTGGTTAAGCATATATATTCGATGGTTAGTAATATAAAGAACTTATTTTTATGTTATGTTTGTCCAAATGATACTTGAAATATGAACTTGAGTCATAGTTCATAGATCGCAGGCGGTGGATGCGGTAAGGGGACTGCATGATGGGTGGTTAGATTTACTGGATTAATGAAAACTGTTTACTTCGTAAGTTAGGTACGTTATGTTATACTAGAGCATCGCATATACTCGGTGCGTGAAGTAGGTATCTATTTGTTACGAGTAGTGGGAGCGGATGTAAGATCAATAGATGATGCAGCGACTGACGATGATCGGTTGTTGAAACGTGGCCTAGTTAATAGTTTTTTGCTGGAGCTGGCGGAGGAACGAAGATTTCGATAGACGTAGCAGCGGATAGAGTACATGTCTATGTTTATTCATAGGACAATTGATGTGTTATACTCAAAACGAGTGACACTTTGATGAAGCCTGGTGTTGAATTCATAGTTCCAGATGTGTATCTTTGATAGAGTTGTCACTTTGTTACGGATTTTGTTAGATGATGCCGGCTTTGCTGCTGATATGTGAGAAAAGTAGGAACATATCGAGTATTGTGTGAACCTATTAGCTACTTTACCTTTGACAAGTAGGGAATTTTCAGGAATGTTAGCTGATTATTCACATCACACGAGGTGTGTTAAGTTTGCATTTGTACATTATATTTTGTTGCGGTTATGATATGGTAGCTTTATTGACGCTAAAGCTTTGTTGGTAAGCATATATTCGATGGTTAGTATATAAAGAACTTATTTTGTGTTATGTTTTGGATAAAACTTTGTTACTGTTTACAATTATTCCCGGTGGTTGAATGAGATAATTGTCAATGATTATGATACATCCTTGTTAAATATTATACTATGTCAATGTACCCAATTAACGTTAATTTGTTAGAGAAATGCTGAGTTTTTGTAAGATATTACTCAGGTGTGAGGCGCGGTGATGAGTCATAAGACGCTTGATACGAGGCTTGTAGACGATGAGCCGTAGTATTACAGTTTAGTGTTGAATAACTGTTAGGTTTGCCTTAGACTTTTGCTATGATTATGAATACACCATCGAGTAGCTCACTGATTTATATATAAACTCAGCTCCCAAGTCTATACAGTGCTGTCAAATCACCTCTTGTATGATACGCAGTTGCCAGATTTAACAGTTTGTTTAATAAATAGTAATCAAGTAATTGCATCACTAGTTATGTAATTGGTTAAAGCATAAAATCATATTCATGTTTCATGTTGAAATATTTGAAGGGGAAAGTAGCTACTATATATAAAGAGATGGAGCTTAAAAACAAAAATCGTAGTTTTGATATGTTAGAGACATGCATTGAAAAAAAGTGTGATTAGGTTACGTTTTGCTTGTAATGTAGTTACTTACTATTGGCAAGTATTGGAACTTTGTTAATGGAACTATGCAGTCATTCGTAGCATGGGTTGTGTCCAGGTTTTGTCAAGTTGTACCATTTAATTTGAGCAGTATGTGTGAGTCAGGATTGGAGCATTGGAGCGAGCCGGCTTCTAATGTAGTGGAGTCTCAAAGAACTCAAAGTCATGCGCCCCTACGCGTTGAGGAAGCAATAGTCGTCGTTGATCAGTTGATGAGTCTAGAGGTGCGTCAATGTTGTGCATAAAATGAGACGTTGAAATATACACACAGGAACCTTACCTCTACAACAACTAACAACAACAACAATAACAAACAACAACAATAACAGCAAACCGCCACTGCAAGAACACCAGCATCACAACAACAACGAAACAAACATAACAAAGTTCGAACACTCGAGAATATATACCCTTTTGAACTGATATGGTTCATTCGTACGCCGTATTCTTTGTTTTACTTTCTTCTGATTGGTTGAAAGAAAGAATCTCATTACCTATAGAGGGTTGTTTAATACATACGATTTCCGCCAGTGAAGACATTTTTCGCTCGTGTTGATATGATGAACCTCTCGCTTCTGCTTCATGCAGACGTCTCTTTACTGAGAAATTTCTTGTAATCCCAACGATGTGTCATTTACATTTTGTTTCGTAAAGAACGAATGGAGAGCAGATATATTACCTGTGTCCCAATTGCGAGGTGCAAGTAATATCCTTTAATCATATCAGTTGAAGAATTCTTCAATATTATCGAAAGCCTCGAAGCTTGGATAAAGGCTGAGTATGGGTCATCTGTGACATCGTCTGATGAAATCAGAGGTGACAGTTTGAGCGGCTATAATAGAATAGATGTTGCTTTCACTGCATCTGACAATGTTAAAAGTATTGATGTACGCAACTATTGGAAACCCAATGATGCTGTCACATTCATGCGTACGTGTATAGGTTTCACTGTTCAGACATCTGAAAATATAACAGCTTTGTTTAACATGAAAAACGACTTAAAGTCTCATCTTAAAGGTGTCGCCATACTCGAGGACTTAATTCATATAGCCATGGTGTAATCTACGATATTTACACTGAAACATGTGGATTCCCGTATAA
>JABUQX010003285.1:0-13174 GCA_015478945.1 Trachelipus rathkii
GAGAGATAGGAGAGATTCAGTAATTGTAAGTGATATCCCCCATCTTTCAAAATAGAGAAGAAGTCATAAGCTCGTGAAACTTAGAGCTGATGATACAGAAGAGCCAATTGATCTCAAAGCTTCCTTCACAAAAGAAGATTGGATTTTGTGAGGAAAATTTACTTGTCATAAATTGATTAATTAACATGTGTTCTTTATGCGATTCTTAGAACATATTAGTTATTGTTATACTTCGCTTATTTGACAAACGTGTTATTAAGTCACCATTAAGCACGGACTTTCGTCACAAGCCTTATCACGTGAGGCATCAGAGCAAATTCTAGATTGTAGTTCATCTAAAATCCTTTATATGTTGTTGTAACCAGCAGATTCGCCTTCTAACTTCAAATTTTGTAGAAGAAGATGTGTACTCTTCAAAGACATGCCTTTCCTAAAATTACCTCAAAATACCGTTTCATACAACCAAACTTGAGATCAGCCAAGTATTCAACGGTTATTTAAGGCCGTGATCAGCGTGTGTATCATTTACTTACATGTATATACTGGACAGCTAAATATCCACACGCAAGTTCATGTTATTCTCTTCTAACTGCTCAACTTGGCCTTACAAAAGCGATTGTTGGAAAAAATATGGACTGGTGCCACCTCCATTCGCAGATATATATATTGTTATGCCTCATATTGTTGACTGGTATTTGAGTAAACTTTATTTAACACAAATACTGTAGGTATACTGTAGATAGAATTATTAAGTTTATTGAAACACATTGAGGAATATGAGAGTGCCGGTCAAGAATACGCACATGGGCCTATGCAAGACTGTCGCCAGTCAAGCTTAATAGAATCAATCACCAACATGCTAATGAAAATCGACAAAATGAATTGGGGATGGCTCGACTGTTTTGGACCCAAGAAAATAGAGATTCTGTGTGAACACAAGCATGCAATCCGAGAAGGCGGTCCATCTAAGTGCCTTGGACACAAAGAATAGCAAAACCAATATGATGCTAGGGTTACAAACAAATCGCATATGTGGGCATTTACAAGCGCAAGGAAGTGTATCAGTAAGGGCTGCACAACAGCTATATTCAGACCAGTACTCAGAGTAACAGTCGCACAAGCCGGCCGGCCCCTGTCCTTCAAGGAAAGTACAGTTACGAATCGTTTAAGAAATAAACGACATCGTAAGCAAGGAACATGGACCTATAGTGACTGTCGCCGAATCAAGCTAATTAGAACGCAACTCACCAAATAACATGGTTCATGCATGAAATCCAACAACAGCACCTTAGTGGCTTTGGTCAATAACTTACATGTTATACTGCACAAAGTTTTAAAGCATGCTTCAAAAAATGGCGTGGCCCCAAATCGGCCATGTGGTATGATGCTACAGGCTGTGTCTATGAATGTTAAGCACAAGGCTACTAATTACTTTTGTCTAAATAGATGTGCTACGTGGTTTATGTAAGACATAATTCCTTCCAAACAACATTTTTTTTACAGAATGTAGTATATATAATAATGTTCTTGGCCAAGATAAACCAAAAACGGGAAAAAAATTTTTTTAATTCCCGGGCCGGGCACCCAGTAATCCAGTACATCCTGCTAGTTTACCCATTTCCCACGGTAGCACTAAAAATATGCTTTTGTTTCTCGACTGATGAGGAAGGTCGGCTGGTAAATATCTTGCTTAAGGCTTTCGAGCTGTAGTTAAAACATGGATTTCTTTGACGTGCAAAGAACGGATTATATAAATGTGTTAACAGTTTTGGCGCATTTGTTCCATGCCACCACGATGAAAGGATTCTCTTCTCTGTTGCAGCAAATCTCCATGTTTCTTAGTAGGAGGCTTATTCTCATCTTTGCACAGATTGCATAATTTGGATTATGCGTCTTTCTCGCTCTGATGACTATCAGAAATTTCAAATAGGGTTGTGTTGGACTGGGAAACTGGATGGATGGGGGTGGGTTTATTTATGCATTTCGGGCTACTGAACCTTATTAAAAGTCTAACAATATCCTAATGCCTTGCCTTGCATCTTTTCAGTAGGTTTATTTGCTGAAAGTTGCCACGCATCCGTCCCAACTATGCAGTGCTGGTTGTCTAGTTTACAAAGTAGGGTGTACCACGTCCTGTGAATTAAGCTATTTTTTTGTCTCTCAAAGTGATGCTCAGTGGAGTCTACGACCTATTTAAGTTGCATCTTAGAAGTTATTCCTGTGTTCATATGGACCATCTCAAAAAATTTGTTTGAAAATATCAAGACTAACTCTATAAATCTCTCCAATAAATATAATGTTGATTTGGATCAAGAGCTTAGCTCCCTCTTTCTTTAAAAAAAAAAGACGAAAATACACTTGAATAAAATTAACTTTACAATTGAAAAGTGTATGAACAATTTGCTGTTCAACCATTTTATCTATATTTATTTCCATTTTTCATTTTTTGTTCAATTTATGAATAGGTCTGAATATTTTGTAATTTTTAGTTATAAGGGATAGAAAAATTAAACTTTGAACTGTTTTTGAACATCCTCTGACATTTTACGAGTTTGTCAAATTTTCCACTAAAAGATACTGTAGGTTTTGATATTAAAAGGGTAATTTTAGGGAAATTTTCAAAGGAAAACTTGGCAGTAATTTTCATAATTTTCATCCTATATGCTTAAAATTAAAAGTAAGATGCAGCTTTATCCTACTCTAAAACGTTGATTTCGAGAGATTATTTGTTTCTATAGGTTTGTTTTATATTTTTCATTTAAAGAAAAACCATCATCCCACATTTTTGAGACCTTATTCTATATTTATTGTTGAAATGACTTGAGATTTAAATCATATAAAGATGGATCTATTTTCTAGAAAATAATGACACATATTTTTTATATTTGCTACCAAAATCAGACAATCTCTATTTTCCCCAAGATCGGAAAATTGATTTAACATTCATGTATTTTTTTTTAGACTTATTGCGGCATTTGGAAAATTCGGAAACTAACAATCTCTCCTATATTTTTCTTTACCACAACCAATAGGTATCATAAAGATCAGGGAAAAACAGAATCGTGGAATCCAGTAATGAAGGGATTCATATGCCAATATTTTTGTATTTTCCTTTATTATTTTCTTGACGAAGTAACTTTCTTCTTTATTTGGTAGCTAAAGTTCTGCCTACTCCAATCATTCAACCTGAAGGCCAGGCCTGACGGAATGAAAAAAAAATATGCGAGACCAGAGATGAATGAGTCCCTTCGTCTCTCAATTTTGGAAGGAAGTGAAATATAAAAAGCAAATGAGTCAATATGGACCTACTTCGAAGTAAAACACCGTTTAAGCAGAACCTTCTAGCATCGTTTTCACTGAAAATCTCTTATATTATCGGGGTAATCCACCCTTAGCTATAGATAAAAAAAAATAATTGCAGCATTTTTAACTTTTAACTTTAACTTTTAACTTTTAACTTTAAACTAACTTTTATTAAACCATAGTGTTATCTTATTAACTTTAACTTGTGAAGCTTGTAAACTTTATTAGACGTACAACATTCATCGAAGCCTTTAACTTTTACAAGAAAGCCTATTAACTTTTACCTTATACAAGTAAGCCTTTTAAACTTTTAACTTTTACTATTAAGTTTTAACTTTAACTTTTAATTTTTTAAATTTTTAACCTTTGCTAACTTTAGTTGTGTGAGAAGCCAATATTTTACTTATAAAGTTGTGAAAGTGTTGATTTTTCTATTTCCTCATTTCTCTTTATTTGCTAAGACTTAATATGACTGGCAAAAATAGTCAATAAAGCACTGACTTGAAAAGAGGGAAACGTGCAAGACAAGAGCGATCTATAGTAACAGATCAAAATTTTAAGTTCATCGAAAAGGTGGTGTTTTATGTTGGAGTTATAGAAAAATATAAAGATATACTAAATGGCCAAGGGACATTGGCAATTGTGTATTTAGACCTTATATGATTTCCAAACCAATAAAAAAAAAAAAGGGACCCTCCAAAAATTAAGGCGAAAAGCTGAGAGGTTTCATATAGAATTTCGTCCTTTTTCTGTCCTTTTTAGAACAAGTGACACGAGGTTGAGGGCATATAGGATGGTTGTTTATTTAAAAAGTTAAAAATGTTTAGAAAGAAAAAAGACGAGCTTTTTCTTAATTTTTACATAAATATTTAATATATAATATTGTTATATTCAAAATGGAATGAAAGTTAAGGGGAAGAAATTTATATCAGACTCAGATTCTCTCCTGAACGATCTCACCTGTGGACATAGATTTTTATATTAAAAGTTATAATTTCCTTTTTCAAAAACCTCGTTGCCAACCTACTAGTACTGTAAATAACAACTCTTCCACAAACAGATTCACCTTCCATTAAACATTTTAATCAAATTAATTTACTATATGGTTCCTGAATCTAAACCTTATTCTAAAAAAACCCGACGCTTTATTTATAAACCCAGCCCATTTTTTAGGTTCCGCTTTATAATAATAGAGTTTTATATTTTAGTGATTTTTCCCACGATTACCGATTGAAAGCTCATATGGCCGCCCTTAAGAAGTAATCAAAACGGTATTAGTCTGGTGTCTGAAGAATGCAAAAGAGATATTTCAAGTTTGTTTTAAATACAAAAGTAAGCTTAACTTCTGACTAGTAGATATTGTTAAGAGCTAAAAATAACATCCTCAGTAATTGTTGCGAACAAAAAGTGTAAGAATCATAGCAATTAAATCAATACGGAATAAATGCTGTGAAATCCCAGGTCTATGTACCCGTTGAGTGTTCAACTGCAAGACAGCCATATCAAAAAAACATTTACAGAAATTAAAAGGAAATATTACAGCAATTTTTGAAGAACTATAATTTTCTGCGGAAACCGATGACTTACCTTCAAGAGGTATATTTAAAGGCCTGCATGAGGAATTTTTGAAGACCTGATTTAACTTCGAACTAGAAAGTGGGTGATGTATGCTGAAATGAAAGAGCATGGTCATCGCCATGGGACAGGCAGGAATTGCCGTTTCAAAAAGTGGAACTGATCAATTTGTTGGAATTGTCCGTGGACATGTCTCTCCAAGGAAAAAAACTTGATTGTGACCAATCATTGTTTCTTTGTCCCTGAATCCACATCTACACAACAAAATTTACCTTGTTTAGGTGGGTTTAATGCATATATTCTTTTAAACCTTCTAGAATATTAATGAAAACAAGTCTCTGCACAATTAAAACTACGAGAAGATAGTAGTCTTTTAACATTCTCTCTCTCTCTCTTGCTCTCTCTCCTCGCTCTCTCTGGTCTTACTATCGCGACTCCGGTCTCCTCTGTGCTCTCTCGCCTCTCTCTCTCTCTCTCTCTCTCTCATCTCTTCTTCTTTACGCCTTAAAATAACCTACACTAGCGTCTTTTACCCATTGTTCCTTTCGACATGGTTAGGTAAAAGGGATTACATGAACGTTTTCTACCATTAGTAGGATAAAAAACACGAGACAATCTGACGTAGAGGAAAAGACCTTTATATACACCCTATAGTACAGTAACGAATTAATCAAGAAATAGTTTCTTTGGGCAAATGTGAATTCGTGACAGATCCATACCGCCGGATGCTTTAATTTGGGTCTATATCTCCCACATCGCACCCCCAGTAAAACGGCGATACCTTCTCTTCACAAGGGAAAGCTGGGAGATATAATATCCTCGGTTCAGAGTTTAGCTGGTAAATTTTTGTCCCCTACATTTGAGGAAAAAGGCACAAGTATACTTCACTTTCTATTTTTCATAGAGGTATACCTTCCTACCTTTCTCCAAGTATAAGAAATATATATCGAAAGTTTGCGCTAGTATATCTCATCATGTTTTACGGGTGCTTACACACTCTCCATTCTTTCCTTTGTGTATATGAGACAGCCGTGTTGGGAGAGCTCAAAAGATCTATTCAATAGTGGGGCTCATATGACATAATAAGTAAATTAAAGAATCACTGTTCATTTCACATTACTATGATAAAACATTAACATCCTCTGGAATCCTCTGATATAACCACGTGCTCAGTGGAGTAAATTGTTTAAGGGATAGGCGTTTGGCCGAGCACTATCTCTCCATTGTCGAGAGCAAAATTTACTCGGCGTTTTTACACTAACGTACCAATAGTACTGGTGCTCCGGGGGAAGTTTCTCGACTCGCAACAGGAACTCACACATACCTATCCCACGGCGATTCGCCCACTTTTACCTCTCTGTTAGCAACACCGTGTCATAGGTAGCGATCAACTTTTATATAGGTTTGGTATGGCCGCAATTTGGAGTTGAAAACCAGTTGCGCGCTAATCATTGATACTCTCATGAGGACTTAAAAGAGTTAAAAGGTTGACCCTCTCCATGCCATGTTGTCTCTTCCTGGGATTGCGCATCGCTCCATAAATGAAAATTTTTGAAGTTGCAAAGACGCACCCCCTTGTGGCATAATGATAATTGTTTTCTGCTGGCATTTATCCTTTTCCACCCCTGAGTTCAACCTAATGTGGCGCTCATGCTCGTGATATGCTGCGTCATATATTCTCACGCCAGTGTTATTCACTGGTTCTCTGAGTTTAGTTTCTGGGAGAGCCTTTCATTCATTTATATTGATTGTTTCGGTGTCACTACTTCAAGAAATATTTTGAAAACCTCTAGGGCCGTAATCTTCTGCCCCTCCTTTTAAAAAAAAAAAAAATACTCCTAAATAATAAATCTCAAATACATTAAAGATTAACACAAATTATCCTAGGGTTTGTCTCTAGTAAAAAAAACCTGATAGACTAAAGATTTTACTGAATAATTGGAAGCTTCTGTACTTGGCCCTGATCATTGTACTCATACATTTCATCAATATCTTCTTTTGATTGATTTCTAGTATTTATAAAACACCCATTAATTAATATTAGTGGTGCCCAATATATTTTCATTCTCAATTTTTCAATTATTGCATATGTTTCTTATGTTAGGGCTCCCGTATGCAGTTCATAGTTGATAGTGAGTAATATTATATATATATATAAGTAATTTAATAATGAATTTTTATATCAGTTGATTTTAATGTTATTTGTGATATATCAACAAATAATTAGTACATATCCGAATAAGTTTAGATCTATATTTATTATGTATGTTACCTTTGTGGTCTGTATTATATGAAGTGTTAAATTTACGATTTTCAAAATGGATTTAATAACGGACAACACAGAATAGGTTACGACGAGTGTGGAGGAGGCGTATGAAAGAACTGAAAAAGGTCATTAGGAAGAAGTCTTATAGGGATACACCAATTGTGTTTCCTTCAAATTCAAAAAACTGTGTGCTAGTTAATTGCACTTGTAGCTAATAGTGAAAGAACTGTCCTGAACAACACAGTTTTATTGTCGTGTAGCACAAAAAAGGTTTGATCCTCTCTTCAGACAATCTCATCCATGCGTGAAAAGTAGTGTCTCAACCACACAGATATAGAGACTCATTAGAAGATATACGATATGAAGACACGGTGTGAGAGCATAGATAAGTGTGATAGCAAACCCAATAGAACGCGAGGTGGTAGTGCTCGACCTCGCAAAGTATTTGCAGGTTTCGTTAAATGTCATCTCTACGCTACAGTAAGACACACACAGCATAGTGCACCAAACGAACAATTCGACAATTAAAATGGTTTATAAATTGGCGGGATACCACGGAGTTCGACATCCGCAAAGAATCCAAGCGCGCTCTGAGATGCTAGTTTAGAGTTAATGATTGAGATTGATCCACTTATCCCGGATATCCGGAAGTACTGCGAACTCCCCATGGACCACGTCTCCCGGCCTGTGATCGTCAATCCTATATACTCTGTTACTGTTTCGATCTCGATCAATCATGGGCCTACATATTTCGATAATTTAGACTCACCCTCTAGTTGCCGCTAGTGCGACATCGAGTCACCGAACTTTCGGGTTAATTGAGCAAGGGCTTCTGTGTGGTGTGTTAGACTTGTTATTTTAGAAATAACTTTTTTTTGCTCATGAATGAGGTGTTTTATTTTGAAGGCGCTTGTTGAAAAGATTCCGGACAGAATTATAATTCTAGGGGAAGTTTAACTCCAAATCCCAACACAACAGACTCGTGTTCCGCATATTTTGAGTCGCAGTGCTCTTGTAGAGGTCCTCGGACTAATTGAGAGTGATGCATAGATCAACACTCCCCACTCCGCACCCCTTGCTTAGCCCCTTAAGTCGAATCCTACGTACAAACCATACACAACATACCCTACAGTATATATACGTAATTTGAAACCATCACTAAGGTAGTATCGGTTTCACACATGGTAGTCACCTTTAGTGTATTGAGTCTTTATATGCATTTAGTATTAGTCAGTTAATAAGGAATTGAATATATTAAAAGTCACCGATTAGTTAGATGGCATATTTATGCACGACTAATAATAGTTTCGTAAGTGAGACTGATTCTGTTGAATATTTAATTACCTTCGGCTATGTATACAGATTCACTCTCACATATCGAAGTATAATATGCATAAATCTACGGTATAATATACTCTCACGGATAATAAGAGTATTTGAGGCCATCCTCCATACTATAGAAACCATAAAGACCTACCCACCTCCTATAAATACCCGAGTATCACTCAACTTGTGTGCACCCCTCCGACAGTACACTTCTGGTACAAAATTGATATGCCTAGCTGCAATCGTCCTCTCTCCTCACGCCGGCGTACCGTCGGATAGGAGTCAATCTTGTACTCTAGGCACAGGGCTTTGTCCGAATGCCGATATTATACACTAGAAGACACAAAGGCTCTCCAGTATTTGGTGCGCGATTGGAACAGAATTCGTCTGAAGGAGCACTCACACTGTTTTTGCGGCCAATATACGATTTACGACACAGGGCACCGTATACACAAATGGGTGGACTGATTTCGCTATCTCGGACATAGGCTGGCCCACAGGTTCGGGCGCCTCTTTACCACCCCAAGACTGGTGAACGAAGAGTGTTTTAAGGCGACTCAGATGAGAAACTGTTACTATTATATTAGGAGTAAAAGAATTAAAAGTTGTACATAGACTGTGGGGCGACGCGCTCCTCTAGATATTAAAAGCTTTGTTCCAGAGTTGCGGTAATTAATCGGTGTTATAGCTCTGCAAAATAAATAGCGTGACGTACCTAACGCGTTTAGGCGAGTGGAACAAAGCTATTTCAGACTCCGTTAGATGTGAGACAGAGTGCGAGTTGATGAATGCTTCAACCGCTTATCCTCGATATTGAAAATTAGAGGAAGTCCCCATCTCCAGCGTTGTATCGGGTGTTCCGTTCTTATCGTATACTAGTACAGCCCGGCAATACTAGGCGGAATCTCATGAGATTATACCGCGGAGTTCCAGATACAAGAGGTGTAAGATCTCTCTTTCGCACCGATCGTTCCTCTGCGTTTACGATAGTGGATCTAAAGAGATAATATATATTCTTTAGACTCCGGAGCTTGTGTTAAAGACCCGTCACAGAAATAGCATGTGGAGGATAGTAGGACACGGGTCGTGAAACACCACCCTAGATCCTACAGACACCCAAAGGCCCTAGGACGATAGTTGCGTTTGATGACTGGAGTCCCCGCTTCTTTCAGCACGTGCGACAAGAATGCATTCTATTTAGTCGAAGGAAAGGTTGAAGTTTATAGCCAGTGAGGAAACAGGTTACCAAGGTAGGGTACAAGCTCAGAAGCACAAGTTTTGAGGACCACTGGAGAGATTACTTCAGCACTCCTCACCTTCTTAGTGTTAAAGGCTCATGAGAATTGAAGAGATAGACATTTTATGAGTTGAAAGGAGGCGGAGAGGGTACCAGGATTAAACTCAGTTTGGTGGCGGTAGAGTCTAAGAGTGTTGTGTAAATTATAGACGTCGCGGAAAAGCTGAATCTTTGCATGGGACACCGAGATTAGAGAGCTGTCACTATTCAGCTTTTTATCGCAGTTAAGTATAAGTTTAACGAGCAGCAGATTCATGGTATACCTGACAACTCAGAATAATGCACATACCGCAGTGCACGGGCATCGGGAATAGGAAGAATCACAAAGTTGGATGATCTCTCACTATCTCCTCCTAAAATAAAACAATCTGAACCACAAATAGTCAGTCTCCCAAGAGGTCAGTAAGATTACGTGGGTTAAGGTGAATGATATACTTCTCAGCATATAAAGAGATTGTTGGAAATTTCCCACTCGACACGACAAGCTGTGTATTCTGAGACCTCCTCGAAGACTCTGAATCATCTCGCTCTCAATGCACTAAGTGTCTCGACTAAATAGCTGAGTTAAATCATGAGTTTGTTGGATTTTTACCGTAAGTACAACGCACTAACTACTTATCAATTATAGATGTATAGTTATAAGTGTTAAACCTTACCGCCGTTCCTGACGTGAGCGGTAGTTAAGAGGATAAGCAGTAATAATGTGGGTAGCACTGGTATCATTAATTGCGACACCAGCGACACACACAAGTATTTAAGGTATTATATATTAATATATATATATATAATATATATATATATTATACTAATACTATTATATATATATATTATATATTATATTATTTATTATATAATTATTATTATTATATATATATATTAATTATTAATATATAATATATATATATATTAATATAAGTTAATATATATTATTTATATATATATATGATATGATAATATATAGATATATATATATATTATTTTATTTAAGAGGATAGATGACACATAAATCTCTTATTATAAACCACAATCCATTTATTTTATTGTAAATAGAATAGAGTAATAGAAAGATAAATTCTTCATTAAATTATATTTAGTAGATTAATATAGTAACGCATATAATTAAATATATGTCTATATTAAAAATATATAGTGTCCGTTTTGTGCTTAATATTGAGCACTAATGAGAAATATATTATATGCATACAAGAAACTACATTATATAAGAATAGCAATATAAAGAGAATATTTTAGTGTAGGATGTAGAAAAAAAAAAGAAGAGCGATAAAACAATGGAAGAATTCATGATATATACTTAAAGAGAATTGCGCTTTAAAGGTTAAAAAAACTAAAGCAACGACACACGAGTAACAGACATATATCAATAGAAGATATTTTCACAATATTGTACTCTCAGATATATTTAGCTATGTGTTTAGAATCGTTTTCTATAAAAAAAAACGTTGTTGTCTTTAAACTCAAAGGAGGCGGAATGACTTTGATAATTCATATTAGCTAAATGGCAGCTAATATACTCTATGTGAACTCACTTCATAAGATAAAAATACCAGGCTACTTATAACATATTGCGAACAACAAGCTAACAACGATATCCTATAATATATAGAGTATTATAAATATATAACTTTTTTTCTCGTCTTCTTTTTAACTTTATCCATCCCTTTTTTAACAATAACCAACAGTCATTCTTAGTTTATTTAAACCCTTTGATTTAATTAGTACTATATGTGAATAACTATTCTTTTAATCTATACATATTACCGACTATATAAAATATGATATTGATAATAGTAATATTTTTTATTCTTTTTTTTTATGTACGGCCATATTATGGTTAGTAAGTCATGATGGGTATTTTATAACCTCCAAATGAGTGATGGGTGGTTTTTAATTTTCTAAGATTTATATTCTTTTATTTGTATATGATAAGTTTATATTTACTGTGGATAAAACTTTGTAACCTCCTACTGTGCCGTTTATATATAATATATATATATATATTTAAATAAATATATATCTAAAAACATTTTATCATCTCAAAGGTATCATATTCCTCATTCACAAATAGAGTATGAGCACAAAGGTGACAAAATCGTTGAAAGTAACAAGTAATTTATTTCCTTTCTTACTAGTTGACAAATCATGACAGAATCTCATTTGTAATTCTTCTATCTAAGATCAGCAAAAGATGATAAAATTAATTTTTAATAAATTGATTTTTAGCAACAACGACACAATTGAATTTATTTCATCCCGCTCTCGTTTCTCCCCTTTTTGGTTTTTTGTTTCTTCTTAGTTGTATTAGTTCACCATTCGATCCTGTGTTGTTAACGTTATTTTATGTAAATTGACTGATTTTGGGATACGTAAATTGATTCTAGTTTAAAAAATAGTCAAAACCACAACAGTCATAAAACGCCAATAAAATTCAAGGTTGCAATTTTTTATTTTTATTTTTTAATTTACGATCTTAATCAAGCTTATTGCTTGTAAGATCGTGTGAGCATTTGGTGTTATGATTGGGCAGAGGTTTTCTATTGCTGATTTAAAGCGGTATCATCGGCGGGATGAAGGAGAATAATCAATACACTTACTAGAATCGTTTTACCAACATCTGTGGCTATACACTCTTACTCTGGCCTTGTCTCCGAATAGATATATTACACACACTCCTCTCTAACTCATATAGTCTAACATCCCGTAAATTTTTAATCTCAGCATCTTGTTCTGAAGCACTCCCAGTAATAAAATATTTTACTGTAGCTTAAAGAATGTCCTTAGTTCCTCTTATACAAATCTGTGCGATTTCTAAATTGAATAGTGGCAACTATTTAAAACCAGCTGGCTAGTATATTTTTCTATAGGTACTATTTCCTGATTTTCACCGTATTATATAATAGTATATATTATAGGTATGAAGAAACATATAGGAGCTCCATTAGTAAATATATAATACTAAATTTAAATACTATCTCACTACTGCTAAACACGTTCGAAAAAATTTCCGAGTCTCCTAATTTTACGATTAGTATTCTCTATAGTGTAGCTTTAAATAATTATATACTATACTTTTACCTTTCACTACTATTAATATATATAATCTTGTTGATTTATGTTACATCTCATTCTATCACTAACATGAAAACAGGATATAATTAAGTGCTTTTTATGGTTATATATATATGATAATTACCACTTATTTATATAATCATACTTCTCGATACCTCATCACCCGTAGAGTACTGTATAATTATAATACTTTACTCATTCCAAATAACTATAGATGTCCTCTATTTATGGGAGATTTCTATAATGTTAACTAACTAATCATATATTCTGTATACATGCTTGTGTGAGACGGAATTCTGTCTACTTGTGTCATAATTATG
>JABUQX010003286.1:10000-15134 GCA_015478945.1 Trachelipus rathkii
GTATGTCCCTTTTGTGTTTTGTTCTCCATTTAGTGTGGCCCATATTGGTATCCCTTCATCCCTTGATTCCTCCTCATCATTATCCAGGTCATCCTCCTCCTGTGCCCAATTCAACATATCTTTCCATCTTACTTTAAGGCTTTCTTTCTCATTTCCCATCCTTATTCTAAATCTCCTTGCCATCTTTTTCGGGAGACAATTCAAAAATTGTTTCTTCAATATTTGTTTGTCCCTATCTTCCTCTTTAGTGGCTCTGCCTCGTAAGTGGTTTGAACCCTTAGCGCAAACTCAGCCACTTTTTCATTTTTCCGCATCTCTAATCTCCAAAACTCTTTTTGTAAATCTATTTGCTCGGTTTCTTTTTCCTCCTTGCACCAGCTTTTTAATCTAGCCACTATGGTGGTATATTTGACCTTAGCCCTGTATATACTATAGTATGTCCTTAATACCGGACCTTCTAAGAAATTTCTGAGTTCTACTGCCCAACGACTTTTGTCTTTACCTAATTGTTCCTTTGCGTATCGTTCATAATCTTCTATAAACGCCTCAAACTTTTGAACTTTTTCTTTCCCATACTTTAAAGGTTTCACAGCCTTTATATTACTCCTCCTAAATGACTTCATCACCTCCACCATCTCACCGGCCAAAACGATAAATATCTTACTCACTGCTTTAGTATGTTCCACACCTGACTCTTCCAATTCAACTAACCTCTTGAGCCATTTTTTTCCTCCCTGGTCCACTTCACTCTCAACTTCTTCTATTTCATCTTCCGCTGTCGAATTTCCATCGTAGGTGTATTTTCTTTCCGCCTTCCTCCTCTTTTTCTTATTTTTCCTCTTTGGCCTGTTGCTACTGTGCTCATTTGTTACATCAAATGGGTCACTTGTTGCCCTCTCTGAGCTACTTTCCTCATCTGTTTCATACCGCGGTGTCTTCTTTGGGATGTTCCTTTGTTTGCTGCTTTGATCACGGGTCAGCCTCCAATTTTGGTAGGCCTGATCCTCGATCCTCACTCTATTTTTTATGTTAAGACCTCCTTCAATCTTCTGTCCTGTGTTTGTAACCTCTGTCACCTCATTTTTCTGTTCTACTTTTTGGGGTTCCTTCCTGCTTTCCAGGGCTTGCAATATCCCTTTCAATACTGTCGTCATCCGATCTACATCCAGATTTTCATCTTCCGTTATGGCAACTTGGAATCCTTCCAAGTGCTCAATTGCACTCAGTTTCTCGGTAGGTTGCTTAGTTTCCTCCATATTAATCTTATCACCTTGTTCCTTGTCTGAATTTCCCATTTTAAATAAAAAGGAAAAAAAATAAGTATTGACAACCAACACAAAAAAAAATACCTATATATATATATATATATATATATATAATATATATATATATATATATATATATATATATATATATATTATATATTATATTATATATATATTAATATATATATATATATATATATTACTATAGTATATATATTATAATATAATAATATATATATATATATTAAAAAAAAATACCCTTTATTTCTCCAAACGGAGTAAGAAAATACAAAAATTCTCCTTATGTTCTTCTATAAGTTCCTCTGGGATTCCTCCCTCGCTTCAATTGACCGCGAAAATTTCCAAAAAGAGAGAAATATTTGTTCCTCCTCCCTCTTCCTTACAATTGTCAGTAATCCTGGACAAAAGAAAAGAAAATCACGGCCAAAAATATATTCAAAAGAAAAAGACCAAAAAAAAAAGAACCTTATAAACTTCCTTAATATACAATTATAATCTGTTTAATAACAAAGAACCAACAAAACTTGTTATTAATTCCTACTGTTTCAAAAAAAAAAAGTATACCTTCAATTTGAAAAAGGAAAAAAAAAAATTTCGATTATGTCACCAAAAAAAACAACACCCTATATATATATATATTATAAAAAAAAATTCTTTAATCCAAACAAGAACTGACAAAAGAATGTTCTTTACTTTTATTAATTCCCTTATTGTCCTCCTTTCGTTCACCACCAGCGATTTGTCCTCTTGTAAATTTTCTACGTGCCACCAATGAAATGCTGATTAATGCGACACCCTGAATATGAACCGTGCTGTGAAGCCACTCCTTTTAAATGAGGGAGGCAAAGTTGCGTTCCTTTACAGAGGACTTTTCCTGTTACAGTGAAATAAGAACAAAAGGGGATTGAAAAGACACGAAAGTTGGTTTTTCTTATATATAAAAATAATATGAATGATTAAGTATTTTCCAATATTATTCCTACCTACCTATGGCTGTTTTTAACTTTAATTTACAAATAACCTATTACTAACCTAAGCTAAATGTTATATACCAATTTATTTCGACACAAATATATACAGTACAATATAACCCCGGGTTATGTTTATTTATTTACAAATTCGGTTAAAGTCATTTACAAAAGGTAAAAGAGCAATACTTCCTTTATAAATGTCGTTATTCAGACGAATGATCCCTCGGAAGGTGCTCCCTACTCCTTTGAATAAACTGATCCAATTTTACAAACGGCCTGTGTGACCTTTCGACCTTCGGAATCTTCCGTAACCTGTTTTCAGCCTTCAGTAGCTAACCTAAGGTTAACCTGGACCTTCAAATTTGGCTGGCAACTTAGTTGATCAATAATTTCAGCCTTGGCCTTAATATCCAGTCGTGACTTTATTTAGACTCAACCTTGCGTCTGAGTCCAATCGAAAATCCAATCTTTAAGTTTGGTCCTAAACTCAACTTTGAACTCGATTCCAAAACTCGGGTCTGATCCTGCCCCCAACACTCGTCTCCTGAAATTATGAAAAACACCAACTATAATTATTGCCTCTCTACTAATAGTATAAATAAATAACTAAATACGCCATAAACTATCACGCCAACGGATTACTAAGTAATAATATAATAATAATAATGAATATCAATATATATAATTATATATAATATAGAAATAATAAATAATAATAAGAATAATTAATAATAATAATAATACATAATAATAATACATAACATAATAATAATATAATAATAATATAATAATAATCCCAAAACCTTGCGTACAAATAATATTTATAAAGCTAGCGAATAAAGTAATAACCTAACACTCGATTCAGCCATTTCGATAATATAACAACCTAGGACAATAATATAATAGACACTAGTTTACTCATAACCCCTAAATATAATAATGAAGATAACGATAACGATACTAATAATAATAATAATAATAATAATAATAATAATAATAATAATAATAATATAATAATAATAATAATAATAATAATATAATAATAATAATAATAATAATAATAATAATAATAATAATAATAATAATAATAATATAATCTGATTTTAACCTATACCTTCGTCCGTAACTGTAACCTAAATTGTGTGTGCGCCTCTTTTCTCAAATGTGAGCCTCTCATATCTTAAAAGATCCTTATTATACCTGTATGTGTGCTTTTAACCATGTACGTATCAATACCACACACACACGCACAAACCACACACACACACACACACTATACACAAATATATATATATACATAATTCCTCCTTTAAATCCTTTTAAACTATTCCTTCCTATTAGAGTACTATGTCAATTTTATCACTAAACTTTTTTCCGTTTATTATATCAATTCTTAATACAGTTTTCACTGTCCTTTAAACCAAAAAGATCCCATATATCAAATTTACAATATTCTTTAGTAATTCCTCGTATTCTAACAATATTCCCTAGTTTAACCGTATCTGATTATCCACACTTTTTACTTTAACACTGATATATTTTAAACAAACTTTAAACGTTATTTCGTCATTTCTAAACAGCAAATCATAAATCTATTCCTACTTTCAGATTTTTAACCTATCACAACCATCGCTTTATATTTACTATACATACCAATTATTTGGGAGAATTTGTCCTTTAAAAAGCTGGAATTACAGCTCGTAACTAGATCCTTGGAAAACTGATAATAACAACCTAGTAACAATCCTTATAAAGTTGGTAATCACGATTTGCAATGAATCCTTACAACTCAGATATTACTGTTTACCAGAACTTCTTTTAAGAAAACAATGAGTTCTTTTCCTTTAACCTGAACACTTTTCTGCTTCGTAAAATAAATTAGAAGGTTTATCAAAATAGATACCATGAGACAACAGACACATAACAATATATATATATATATATATATATATATATATATATATATATATCTATATATATATATACTATATCTATATATATATATATATATTTATTATATATGAAATATACTATATATATATATTTATGAAGTATATATATATATATATATATAATATAATACTATATATATATATATACTATATATAATATATATATATATATATATATATATATATATATAAATAATATATAATATTATATTTTAAATTATATATAGAATATTTTTATATAATATAGTTCATAATATATGTTTCTCCAACAGTACTTTGTGCAATAACACGCTAATATATTTGTATTATGTTGTAGCGATGGTCCTAAGTGGGTTTGAACCCTACCCTTGACCCGTTACTCCAAGAAGGTAACAACACTCTTGGCAGTCATCTCAAGTGGAAAAGTCTAAACACTTAGTACCATTACAAATATATAATATATATATATATTAGTATAGTATACTATAGTATAGTATATATATATTAATATATTTATTATATATAGATATTATATATATATATATTATATATATACTATATATATTCCCTATATTTATATATATATAATATTTATATGTATATATATCATTATATATATATATATATTTATTATATATATATATATATATATATATATATATATATATATAATATATCATAATAATATATAATATATAGTATAATATATATATATGTAGTATATATACTTATATATATATATATATATAGTATATAATTTATATATATATATATATTATTTATACTATATATCTATATAATATATATATATACTATTATAAGTTTTAAATTAATTTTTTATTTTTTTTTTTTTTTTTTTTTTTTTTTTTTTTTTTTTTTTTTAAAAATTTTTTTTTTTTTTTCAAACTTTACTATTTACGTATATTAAATATAATCTTTTCTTCCG
>JABUQX010003287.1:0-20000 GCA_015478945.1 Trachelipus rathkii
AATATATATATATATTATATAATTATATATATATATATATATATATATATTATATATTATTAATATATATATATATATATTATATAATATTATATATAGTATATATAATATATAATATATCTATATTATATATATAATATATATTTATAGTTATATTTAAATACTGTATATATTTATATATATATATATATATATATATATATATCTATATATATACTATTTATATTTATATATATATATATAATATATATATATATATATATATATATTATATATATATAATATAGTAGTAGTTAGGGTGGTAAACTCCGCTAAAACTGCGCAACCGGAGTTGGCAACCGGAAGTTGCACCATGTTTGCAAGCAACATTTTGCAACATCCGGTTTTTTAAGCTTGACGTGTCAAGGTTAGGGTTTTCCCACAAGGTCGGTGAGACCGATTTAAGGTCTGGAAGACCGTTTTCAGAGGTTTTGAGTCGGAACTCAAGGATTTTAACCCCAAAAGTGGGGGCGGAGCCCCCCAAAGGGGGGTTTTTGGTCCCTAGAAGGTTTTAAATGATCGATAGATCATTTTTGACGGTTTCAATCGATTTATCGATGTTTTTTACCCCTATATCGATGTTTAAATCGTCTTTCTACGTGCTCTGGTTGAACTGAAAAATATAATCGAAAGAAAAGTATTAATAACATTCATTCGATATATCGCTGTAGTTACAGTGACATATTGGATGGGACTGGAATCCTGGAAATCCTGGAATCCTGGAAGGATTCCAGGAACCTGGAAATGACTAATTGGTTTCCAGGAACTGGAAACTGGAAACTGGACCCCCCCCCAAAAAAAAAAAAAAAAAAAAAAAAAAAAAAAAAAAATAAAAAAAAAAATAAAATAAAATAAATTAGAATAAAAATAAAATTAAAATTAAAATTAAAATTAAAATAAAATAAAATAAATAAATAAATAAATAATAAATAGTTTGCGCGAAGGTATCTCTATTTCCGGTTGTTTGTTTGTGCCGCCGCCGCCTCCGTCTGCGTGGAATGGAGGTTCCGGACGAGTGCACCCCTTCGGAGAAGGGGTGCTGGTTCCTTCCAGATAGAAGGATCTTAGAAGGATGAAATGCACGGACGTGCGTTAAGAAAGAAGAAGGAGAGATTAGACTATGAGCAGGGATCTGAGCTGGAGCTTGGGACCCCCCGGAGGGGTTCCCATCTGACAATAAAGAATAGAAATGCCGGAGTCATAAGAGAGACGGAGAAGGAGGAAGAAGGAGGAATGAGGAAGGAGGAAAGAGGAGGAAGGAGGAAGAATGGTGTTTGGAACCCTCCGGAGGAGGGTCCCTAACTGAAATAAAAGAAGGAGGAAGACAGAGTTGGTACAGGCACCGGTGCTGGAGCCGGTGCGGTGTTGAGTTTGTAAACATTCGTTTAGCAACAGACAGACATTTCTATTTTCAAATCTCGTTTTCTTTTTATAAACGTCAACTAAAATATATTGTTTGCTATTTTTATTTTATAAGTTTCATTTTACATTTATTCTTTATGTTTTTAATTTTTGTTTTCAATTTAAACTTTTTAATTACTTTTATTTATTTTATTTGCTTTAAATATTTTGTTTTTACTAAAATTTTATTCTTTATGTTTTTAATTTTTGCTATGAATTTAAATTTTTTAATTACTTTTTAAATTTTATTTGTTCAAAATATTTTGTTTTTACTAAAATTTATTCTTTTTATGTTTATAACGTAAAAAATTTGCATTTTTACATACCTTAAAGCAGTAAATCAGTAATTTTACATACCCTAAAGCATAAATCAGTAAATCAGTAAATAAACTGCCCTTCCAGACACCTTCCTATCCTTCCATGATCTATTGATCTATTGATCTATTGATCTATTGATTCAAGTCATATTTTGTATAACATAACACAAAAACTTTTATTTATTTTGTTTTGTTTTCTTTAAACATTATGTTTTTACTATAAAAATTTATTTATTTTGTTTTATTTTTACTATAAAAATTTATTTATTTTGTTTTATTTGCTTTAAACATTTTTGTTTTTACATAAAAATTTATTCTTTTTATGTTTATAACTTAAAAAATTTGCATTTTTACATACCTTAAAGCAGTAAATCAGTAAATCAGTAAATCAAACTACCCACTCTATCCTCCTACCCATTCGTGATCTATCTGATCTATTTGATGCTAATTGTATCTAACTATTGATTAAAGTCATATTTTGTTTAACATAACACAAAAACTTTTATTTATTTTGTTTTGTTTTCTTTAAACATTATGTTTTTACTATAAAAATTTATTTATTTTGTTTTATTTTTACTAATAAAAATTGTTATTTATTATGTTTTTATTTATTTTACACAAAATTTTGTTTTACTAAAAATTTATCTTTTTATGTTTCTTAACTTTAAAATTTTGCACTGTTGTTGTTGTTGAATGTTACGTTTGTTGTGTTGTTGTGTTGTTGTTGTTTGTTCATGTTTAATATACTTAACGTTCAAGTTAAATGAAAATATACAACACTTTTTCAACATATCTCTAAAATATTAATGTTATTTTACATTAACATTGTAATATTGAAAACTAAACAAAAATATATCTCAACCTAGCCTAACTGACATAGCATTCATTAACCAAGTAACTAAAATTAGAAGTTTTAACTTACCAGCAGAAGTCGGCATCAGCACATCTCAATCTTTACTATACACAATCGCTCAATATTATTCTTATTATTATTTATTTTTATTATTATTATTATTATTATTATTATTATTATTATTATTATTATTATTATTATTATTATTATTATTATTATTATTATTATTATTATTATTATTTTATTATTTTAATTATTATTATTATTATTATTACTATTCATTATTATTCCACATAGATCTCACAACACCAATAACGCGTGCGATCACTTTGCCTGCAGATCAACAACTAAAACATTGGTAGGTAAATTGCTCTCCATCCGACCCCTAAACATTACGTAATCTTGTTACGCTCAAGGGTAACCAATCAGAGAACTGTATTTGCTATGCCATCACGGGACAGCCAATGAAATTCGAGGAATGACTCATTAATCTTAATATCTTTTGACACATGAGAAGGGTAAATAGATTTATTACTTTGTTCCCAATATCTTTTGACACATGAGAAGGGGTAATGAGATTTATTACTTTTCTCCCAATATCTTTTTACACACGAGAAGGGCAACGAGATTTATTACTTTGTACACAATATCTTTTGACACATGAGAAGGGTAACGAGATTTATTACTTTGTTCCCAATAACTTTTGACACATGAGAAGGGTAAATAGATTTATTACTTTGTTCCCCTTTTTTGTCCTTCACTTAACCATATGTTGTTCTCTTAAAACAATTATTATTATTATTATTATTATTTTATATTATATTATTATTATTATTATTATTATTATTATTATTATTATTATTATTATTATTATTATATCAACTATATATGTATATGAACATAACAAACCTAACATACCATACACACACACACACACACACACACACACACACACTTACATCGAACACTTTCAGAAGGTAACATGAAATATTTTTAGGCTTATTCCGTTTTTAGGCCCCTCCCCCCTTACAGAAAATAACAACACGAAACATGAAAATGATTTTTATGCATAGCCACTTGCTAAAGTGTGTAATACTTTATTATAACTTTATTAACAAACTGGGTAGGTTTGGCAACGGCGCATCATACAGATGCGATTTGGCAGAACTGTATAGATTTGGGTGCTGAGTTATATATACAATCGACGAGCTATCGACAGGCTCATTCTTTAATCAAGAACTCTGACGATCACCATCTTTAACGGCACATTCGATTAGATTTCTGCAACACACAACACACACACCACCCACACCACACACCACCCACACACACACACACACACACACACACACACCAGCACACAAATTTCTATATTATTGCAAAATTTGACAATAAATAGAGGCTAAAAAATAAATTTAGTTATTTAACAATTTTATTATATCAGAATATTTCGATACATAGAAAACATGTAAACAATTTGTACAATAAACATAGAGGATATTTATAATCATATTATTCAATGGAGATTAAAGTGGCCCTTAAACCCATAGGCATGCTGTTCGAAAAAGAATTTTGATAGAAAACCAGCTTATCAGTTGTATGTTGCATCATTGACCCCCGGATACATACTAACACCTCCATATTCTTCCGGGTTGAAAAGTTTGTAGTAGGAATACTTTAGCATAACCATGCCTCTGTTTACTCCGTGTAAATTATCATTAGGATTCTGTGATTCGT
The DNA here is from genome assembly GCA_015478945.1 of Trachelipus rathkii. NCBI lineage: Eukaryota > Metazoa > Arthropoda > Malacostraca > Isopoda > Trachelipodidae > Trachelipus > Trachelipus rathkii. The sequence continues at coordinate 4,348 of JABUQX010003287.1, forward strand.
CTATTCGAGCTGCCTTTTTATGAGGCAGGTCATCGTTTCGTACATCATCTTCATCGATATTATCCAATTGTATTTCATTCATTGCTTTCACTGTAACATCATGGTTTTTGATATCATCATATAACGACTCATCGTGACCTATACTATTTTCAGAACTATGATCATACACCAACTTTAGCAGTTTTTGAAAATTGATCGTATCTTTTTGTATCTTAATTGAATTGTAAGGCCCTTTGGCTTTACAATATATTTTATATTTCCATCGGAAGTTCTTATTCTAACAGCATAAGACTTAGGTCAGTACATACAGAAATCACCGTAGGCTCAGGACCGTAATCTGCTATTTTATCTGTTAGTTCACCTAAAAAGTTTCCTGTTTCAGGAACTTCATCGCTCTTCACCAGCCGACAAAAAATCAAGAATCTGTACTCGCAGTAAGGCCCATCTGTTTGGACTTTGGTTAAGTAACTCATATTAATTTTAATACGTGGCATATGCATTTGTAAACGATCGCCGATAGGAATATTTGTAGCGTTGATGATCGTTCGGCCTAGCGCATTTTTCCAACTGTCACAACATATTACTGCCTATTGGATAACGCTGGGACTTCGATAATCGCTTTGGTTTGATTGTTCCCATAACTTGTTTATCACTAGTACATACTACATCTTCTCTTGTAGGTGTATTTTGAGCAAATAATTTCCCCCAAAGAGAATTGAGACACAATTTTGCAATGAATCGCATCCCAGGATTTTTCTTGATATTGTTAATATCAAGTTCGACACCTTCCTTTTCTTTGAAAAGACGGAATAAACTCTTTAAGTTTTTCCTCGAAATCAGGATCATCCTCGGAATATATTTGGTAGAACTGATCTCTGTACTTTATTTTTTAAGGAAGATGGTTCCCATACCTTCAAATAAAAATCTTCTCTTTAAACGTCAAACTTCAAATATTTTTAAGTATTCGTACCATCTCATGCCATCTGAATCTTCAGGTGTTGTGTACACCTTCAATGGCTCGTTCATATCTCATCATGACTTGCATATTCGAGCTATTCTCTTCTAACACATTTTAACAGAGTGCGAAATATTAAGTTTATTTTTTGGTTCGCTCTCAGCGTTTAGGACAGCGGATGTATAAGTCTTGAGGAGGAAGAATCTTAATGTAAGCTGCGCCGAAATATTTGTCATTGAGTCCATTCTTGAATGATTCAATATCTGGTACTTTATCACCTATTAGTTTTTCTGGGGGGCCACAAGGGTATTTCATTCGCTTCTGAACATAAGGATAAAGTGATGTATAGTCTAAATACATGATCTTTTCTGCCTTGTAGTTGGGGGATAGTAATGTACGAAGGGTTCAGTACGGCCTCCAAGCAATGAATTATCAATTATGAGCCTGTTGTTAACAACATCATTACTAAGACGTTGAATATATTCACTGATGCTTATATTTTCATCGGTATGATTAGGATCTTGAATGATCTGGGTCTTTTGTACCTTCCATTCACATTCCCACACACGTATGACATTAAAACCGGCTTCTTTATACCTATCTTCCTGTTTCATGGTAAGATTGTAACGGTCAACAGCCGATACGCTATGCAGCGTACCTTTTCCTTTATTACAACCTTTATGTCCATGCCATGCACAACCATGGTATAGGAATGCTGTTTTCATACCGTTCACATATCCGAACCCGTCAGGGTAAAGCCATTTGTTCTTAATTTTGAACCCTTTCTCTCCACCGTTGCGAGCGTGCCTTATGTTTATATTGTTCAATTTTTCCTGATACATAAGCCAGCGAATTGCTTCATAGGTGAAAGGTTTAGGGTTCTCTCGACCTAGAATAGTAATTTTTTCCTCAGGCATAAACACATTTTTATAAAGTGTAAAGCATAAAGATGCAATTGTTGTGTTATTATCTAGACAATCTATATCAAATTCTTTAATGAAACTGCCCCTAAACTTCTCAAAACATTTTCTTAGTATATTAACATCTTGTACACAATACTTTTCACATTCTTCAAAAATATTGTATTCTTTACCTATAAACTTATTATAGTATTCTTCAAATGCTTGCTTTTCATCTGTTGACATTTTTTCTATTTCGAAGAATTTCTTATCAGGAATAGGTCCTTTATAATTCAATGTATCTTCATTTAAAAATGTATAGGGAAAGAAACCCTTGGAATTGTCTTTTTCACAGACACCCATGCATTTAGGCAAGCTTTTCAATGCACATGGTGTAAATAATAATGTATCCCTGAAGACTATATTTCCATTCGTTCCCATTGATATGATTTTATTGCCTCTTTTTATAGGATTGCTGCTGATAGATTTTGAACTGGGGTGGGTCAGTAGTGATGCATATACGAACTGGTGATCAAATTTACCACCATTATGTGCTGTCACAATTACTTTTGATTTAGGTCTTTTACTTGAAAAGTCCATTAGAAAATCGATGAAATTTCCTACAGGTCCTTTTTCAGCCTCCAATTTAAATGTTCTTGTTCTTGGACCGCAATGTGAACATACCTGCTCACCTTCCTTATCTGTGCACATTTCGCATATCATCTGACATACCAGTAAATAAGGACTCAATTCTATTATTCTTCTTCCTTTATCATCATAACCTTTATCTTCCTGGTATGTCTCGATATCGTAGTAACATGTATAAACCTCAGGATCAGTATCTTTCTTATCATCCTTCTTCTTATTTTTCTTTTTCTTCATGTAACATATATGGTATTCATCTTCTTTAGGCTCGTATAATGTACTGCATGTTTTGCAATAAGCTTTTGTGCAGTCGTGTTTGAAACTACCATAGCGATCAGCCTTTATTTGTTCAAGGCAGAGTTTACAAATCTTAATTTTCTTACACGTATTATTATCTTGGTGTTTTTTATAGCAATCAGAATTATAAAATTCACGATTACATTCATTACACTCATGGAATATACCTTCGTGATTGAATGAACCTTGACACTTATCATCTAGACACTGTCTACATCCGTAATGTTCACAATCTAATTTATGTGCTATATTATTACTATTGAATGTGTAACAATAAGTGCAAAAGATACCGTTCATATATGCATTCTTTTTCTTGGTGTTCTCAAAACATAACTTTAACTTATCTTCAGTTATAGCATAGTAATGATTAACTCCGTCATGACCGATAATGTATAAGGGATCGTCTCTGTTCTCGTTCAGATGGATTCATAAATTATCTTACTCCATTACCATCATGCGGCCAAACAACAACTATCCGACTTTATTCGATATACTCATTTTTCAAAGTCGAGTGACTAAGAAAGAATCTGTCAGTATTCCAACCACCATTCTTTGCTAATGTTTTTGCGGCTTTCTCAATTGCATACGAATGAATATTTTTGGTCTCGACACATTCACGAGCTATTTTCCTAAACAGAACAACAGCTTTGAAAGCACAACCTACGGCGCCTTTCTCTAGATGAACTTTACTAATGTAAGGATGTTTGAAACTAACATTTTGCAGCTCGAATGCATCAGTTTTACAGTCATTACCTTTTCCTTTTGCTATCATGAACACAGTAGCTACTACTTTGAATTTGGTAAAGGTAGCCTTGTCACCGGACTGGAATGAACCTTCCAAGCGTCTCATCATCTCTTTCACCGCAATATTGTCTAATAATATCTCTATAATGATGTTGACATATATAGTTCCGTCAGTGAACTGGTTACTCACACGAACGTGAAATTATTCCAACCCTCACTACGTGTACTATATATTCTAAGTCTTTTAATAACAGCATCAACACACTTCACTAACCAACCATTTCGAACTGACGATTCAAGATTCTGTCCATCGAAGAAGTTTTCATCAATAACCTTTACTTCATATGTATGACGTTCCATCGACTTTTTTAGTTTCTCTACAGAGATGTGCGTTATGTCTGTTATAGTGGTCTTCCTCTTCTTATTACCAGCATTCATCATCGAAGGGCTAGCCTGGAATTTAAAAATCATTATTATTTATGATGCAGTAAACAATTAAGGTCATGTTTTCATACAATTAGGTCACTATGTCTGCAATATATTAGTTTAACATAGTATTTCTCATTCCTTATATTAAATATATCTACATAGCAACATACCATTTTTAATCGATGCGTCGATAACGCCACGAAGGATGCTTTTTACCCAAGTGTATGGATGTATATTCAACACGTTTCTGGAAAAGAATCACTTTTTAGACATATGTATAAATTATTTACCCTCTATTGTTAATTGATAATGCATTTAATTACTTTACGTTATTAATTATTGGTCAGATGTGATACAATCTCATTTTTAAATGAGAATATATATATATATATATATATATATATATATATATATATATATATATATATATATATATATTATATATATTATATATATATATATATATATATATATATATATATATATATATATATATATATATATTAAGGAAAAACACTTACTTCTCTGAATAAGTATTGATTTTGAAAAATCCTCATGTGTAGATATAAAAAACTTGGATGATGATACTACAGAATCTAACGAATGTGCCTTAAAGTGTTGATCGTCAGAGCTCTTGATTAAGAATGAGCCTTCGAGTAGCTCGTCGATTTATATATAACTCAGCACCCAAATCTATACATGTTGTACAAATCGCATTCTGTATGATCGCGCGTTGCCAACCTACAGTTTCGTTTAATAAATACTTAATAAAGTTTTACAATCACTTTATGCAGAGTGGGCTATAGCATAAATCATTTTTTATGTTTCGTGTTGTTATTTTCTGAAACGGGGGAGGGGCCTAAAAACGGAATAAGCCTAAAAATATTTCATCGTTACCTTCCTGAAACGTGTTCGATGTAGTGTGTGTGTGTGTGTGTGTGTGTGTGTGTCGTGTGTTGTGTGGTGTGTGTGTGTGTGTGTGGTATGGTATGTTAAGGTTTGTTATGTTCTATACATATAAGTTGATCATAATAATAATATAATAATAATAATAATAATAATAATAATAATAATAATAATAATAATAATAATAATAATAATAATAATAATATAATTTAATAATAATAATAATAATAATAAAACACTACTGTTTAAGACCATAACAACATATGCTTAAGTCAAGTAACAAAAGGGAACCAAGTAAATAAATCTTTTACCCTTTCATGTTTCAAAAATATTCGGAAAACAGTAATAAATTCGTTACCCTTCTCATGTGTCAAAAATATGGGACCAAGTAATAAATCTCGTTACCCTTCTCATGTGTCAAAAGATATTGTGAGAAAAGTAATAAATCTCGTCGCCCTTCTCATGTGTCAAAAGATATCGGGAACAAAGTACTAAATCTCGTACCCCTTCTCCAATGTGTCTAAAGATATTAAGATTACTGAGTCAATTCCTCCGAATTTCTTTGGTTTGTTCCGTGATGGTCATAGCAAATACAATTCTCCTGATTGGCCTATCCCTTGCGCGTAAAAAGATTACGCTAATGTTTTAGGTGTTCGGGTAGAGAGCAATTTACGCTTACCAACCGTTCTTTAGTTGTGGACCTGCAGGCAAAGTGATCGCACGCGATTGAAAATAATGCTGGAAAATAATAATAATAATAATAATAATCAATAATAATATAATCAATAATAATAATAATAATAATTAATAATAAAATAATAAATAATAATAATAATATAATAATAATATTTTTGTCGGTCGTGTATAGTAAAAGATTGTACGATTGCTAATGTGAGTTCTGCTGGTCAAGTTCAAATTTCTAATCTTTAGTTCCCTTTTAATGATTGCTGTATGTTAGTTTAGGTTCGGTTGAGATATTTTTTTGTTTTAGTTTTTCAACTATTACAATGTTAATGTTAAAATAACCAATAATATTTTAGAGATATGTTTGAAAAAGTGTTGTATATTTTAATTTAACTTGAACGTTTGATATATTTAACTGGTGATGTTAGCTGTTTATTCGTGCTTAAGGTATGCTAGGTTTGTTGTTGTTACATTAATATTCTAGTATCAAGGTGATGTATGTTAGCTTATTAATTGGGAACAACTTGCTAACGTAAGCATATATTTCGTTGATCAGTGTATAATAGATTTTATTTTTATGTTATGTTTCCTCAAAATGATACTCGAAATGCAACTTGATTAAACGATCAATAGATCAATAGATCAATAGATCATGGAAGGGTAGGAGGGTGGGGTGGGTAGTTTGATTAACTGATTTACTGATTTACTGCTTTAAGTATGTAAAAATGTTTTAAGTTATAAACATAAAAATGAAATAAATTTTAGTTAAAACAAAATGTTTTAAACAGAATAAGCAAAAATAAATAAAAGTTTTTAAAAAAATATATAGATTATGATAAATTTTTTGTTAAATATTACAATGTTAAGTGTAAAATTAACATTGATCTGTTTAGAGTTTGCTTGAACAAGTGTGAATAGGTTACGTTTTGTAATGTTATGTTAGTTACTTTAATGTTGTTAAGTGTGGAACTTGTTGATGTTAGCTGATTATTCGTGCTTAAGGTATGCTAGGTTTTGGATGTTGTACATTATATTCTTACATCAGGTTATGTTATTTAGCTTTATATAGCGAAACTATGCTACGTTAGAATATATTCGTTGTCAGTGTACTACAAAGAACTTTATTTTTCTGTTATTATAACAAATTGACATGAATCAATAGACTCAATAGAATCACTAGATAATAGATCAATAGATCACGAATGGGTAGGAGGATGAGCTGGGTGTTTTGATAACTGACTTTACTGATTTACTTGCTTTAAAGGTATGTAAAAAATTGCAAAATTTTTAAGTTATTAAACATACAAAGAATAATTTTTTTAGTTAAAACATAATGTTTAAAGAAATAAAACAAAATAAATAATTTTTAGTTAAAAACATAAATTTTAAAGAAAACAAGCAAAATTAAGTTAAAAAGTTTTTTAAAAAAATATATAGATTATTTTAAATAAATAAAATACATAAATAAAACTAAAAATAAATAAATAATAAATAACTTCAACCAAAATAATAAATATAAAGAATAATAGAAACGTAAAGAAAATACATACAAAACGAAATGTTTATATCTAACATGTGAAAATGTAAACTGGCTCCTTCCAGTGCGTTTAGAAAAGTGTTAACATCTGCTTGACATCATCAGAAATAACAGTCATGTGATCAGTAAGTTAGTACGACGATTGCCAGTCTCGTGTTTCAAGTAAAAGTGTCTATAATTATTGTGTGTGCGTGAGTGTGTTGTGTGTGTGTGTGTGTTGTGTGTGTGTGTGGTGTGTGCTGTGTGTGTGTGTGTGTGTATGATGTGTTAGGTTTGTTATGTTCATATACATATACAGATAATATAATTAATAAAAATAATAACTAATAATAATAATAATAAATAATACTACTAATAATAATAATAATAATAATAATAATAATAATAATAATAATAATAATAATAATATAATAATAATCAATAATAATAATCATAATAATAATAATATAATATATATCGGGTACGGTCTAAGTTTTTGCTGAGTAATCGTTAGGCTTACCGAGAATTTTGGCTAATGTATACGTTATTCATAGTTCAAAATTAATGTTATATTTTGATATGCGTTGCCATTTTGAATGGAAAGGTAGGTTTCCATTCATCAGTTCAGCTGTTGGTATCTTTGATAGATTGGTTATTTTGTTAAGGGATTTTTGTTTAGATATATACTGCTTTAGCTGTTTGCTGGATGATGGGAAAGTTGGGATACTATTGAGTTCTTGGTATGTGTTGTTAGCGTACTTCAGACCTTTGATAAGTAATCGAACTTTGTGAACGTTAGCAGATAGATCATTCATACGTGAGGTATGTTAGGTTTGTCGTTGTAACAATTATATCTAAGTTCAGGTTTATGTTTTGTTAAGCTTTATTAATGTACAAAACTGTTACGTAGCATAAATATTCGTAGTCTGTATGAATAATCTAGACAGAGGTTATGAAAAGTTTTGGTTTAAATATTACAAATGTTTAATGTAAAATTAACATTGATCTGTTAGAGTTATGCTTGACAAAGTGTGAATAGGTTACGTTTTTTGTTATGTTTTCATCGTTATTACTTACTGTTTGTTACGTGGTGGAAACTTGTTGGATGTTAGCTGATTATTCCGTGCTTAAAGGTATGCCTAGATTTGTTGTTGTTCATCTTTAATTTTTTACTCGTGATGTTAGATGTTTGCTTTAATATATAGGTAAAACTATTGTCTTAGTAGCATATTTCGTTGATGCAGTGTATAATAGAATTTATTTTTATGTTATTGTTATACATAAATTATTTGACATGATTATCTATATAGATCAATATGATCTAATAGAGATCACTGAATTGGGTCGGACGGATAGAAGTTGGTGTGGTTGATTAACTGGATTTACTGATTTTACTGCTTTAAGGTATGTAAAAAAATGTCAAATTTTTATAGTATTTAACGTAAAAGGGAATAATTTTTTAGTCAAAACTTAATTTTATTAGCAAATATAAACAAAATATTTAAAGTTTTTATAGTATAAACATTGTTGAAGAAATCGAAAGCAAAAAATAAGTAAAAGTTTTAAAAAAAATATATATAGATTATTTTAAATAAATAAAATAACAATAAATAAAACTAAAATAAATAAATAATAATAACTTTTAAACAAAATATAATATAAAGACTAATAAGAAACGTAAAGAAAATCATAACAAACGAAATGTCTTATAATTAAACATGTGAAAAAATTAATGTCTTCCAGTGACTTAAGAAACAATGTACACATCTGCTTGACATCATAGAAAATAAAGTCATCGTGAATCGTAACGTAGTACGGACGAATTGCCAGTCTCGCTCGGTTTCAAGTAAAGTGTTCTATAATGTATTGGTGTGTGCGTGATGTGTGTGTTGTGGGTGTTGTGTGTGTGTGTGTGTTGTGTGTGTGTGTGTGTGTGTGTGTGTGTGTGTTATGCTGTGTATGATATTTCGGTTTGTTAATGTTCATATACTCTATATAGTTTGATATAATAATAATAATAATCATAATAATATATAATCATAATAATAATAATTAATATAATAATAATAATTAATATAATAATAATAATAATAATATAATAATATATATAATATAATATAATAAATATATATAATAAACTAACTGTTAAGATAAAACATATGTTAAGTAAGGACAAAAGGGGAACAAAGTAATAAATCTCTTTACCTTCTCATGTGTCAAAAGATATTGTGTACAAAGTAATAATCTCGTTGCCTTCTCATGTGTCAAAAGATATTGGGAGAAAAGTAATAAATCTCATTACCTTCTCATGTGGTCAAAAGATATTTCGGAATAAAGTACTCAATCTATTTACCTCTCATGTGTCAAAGATATGTGTACAAAGTAATAATCTCGTTGCCTTCTCGTGTGTAAAAAGATATTGGGAAAAAGTATAAACTATTACCCCTCTCATGTTCAAAAGATATATTGGACAAAGTATAAATCTTTACCTTCTCATGTGTAAAGATTGTGAGAGATTTAATGAGTCATTCTCGAATTTCATTGGTGTCCCGTGATGGCATAGCAAATACAGTTCTCTGATTGTTTACCCTTGAGCGTAACAAGATTACGTAATGTTTAGGGGTCGGATGGAGAGCAATTTACCTACCAATGTTTTAGTTGTTGATCTGCAGGCAAAGTGATCGCATGCGTTATTGGTGTTGTGAGATCTATGTGGAATAATAATAATATTAATAATATAAATTATATATAATAATAATAATTAATATAATAATAATAATAATAATATAATAATGAATAATAATAATAAAATATAATAATAATATAATAATATAATTATATAATAATAATAATAATATTTTGAGCGATTGTGTATAGTAAAGATTGAGATTGCTATGCCGACTTGTGTTGGTAAGTTGAAACTTCTAATTTTAGTTACCTTGTTAATAAATGCTGTATGTCAGTTAGGCTAGGTTGAGATATATTTTTGTTTAGTTTTCAATATTACATTGTTAATTAAAATACTTAATATTTTAGAGGTATGTTTGAAAAAAGTGTTGTATTTTTCATTTACTTGAACGTTAATATATTTAACAACACAACAACAAACAACAACACACAACAACACAACAACAAAACACACAACAACAAACGTAACATTTCAACAACAACAACATGCAAAATTTTTAAGTTATAAACATAAAAAGAATAAATTTTTTAGTAAAAACAAAATTTTTAAAGCAAATAAAACATAATAAATAAATTTTTATAGTAAAAATAAAACAAAATAAATAAATTTTTATAGTAAAAACATAATGTTTAAAGAAAACAAAACAAAATAAATAAAAGTTTTTGTGTTATGTTATACAAAATATGACTTGAATCAATAGATCAATAGATCAATAGATCAATAGATCAATATCACGAATGGGTAGGAGGATAGAGTGGGTAGTTTGATTTACTGATTTACTGATTTACTGCTTTAAGGTATGTAAAAATGCAAATTTTTTTAAGTTATAAACATAAAAAGAATAAATTTTTTAGTAAAAACAAAATGTTTAAAGCAAATAAAACAAAATAAATAAATTTTTATAGTAAAAATAAAACAAAATAAATAAATTTTTATAGTAAAAACATAATGTTTAAGGAAACAAAACAATAAATAAAAGTTTTTGTGTTCATGTTAAACCAAAATATGACTTTTAATTCAATAGATCCATACGATCAATAGATCAATAGCATCATGGAAGGATACGGAAGGTGTCGGAAGGCGTTGATTACCTGATTTACTGATTTACTGCTTTTTGATAAACTGATTTACTGATTTACTGCTTCTAAGGTATGTAAAATCAAATTTTTTACGTATAACATAAAAAGAATATTTAGTAAAAACAAAATATTTTGGAAACAAAGAAGTTTTTTCAAAATTTAAAAGTATTTAAAAAAATTTAAATTCATGACAAACGAGATTCGGGTTTTTCTACTATAGTAAAGACAAAATTATGGCAAATAAAGGAAATAAAAGTTGCAAAATATAAATTAAAACAAAATTCATAATAAGCTAAATGTATCAAAATTGGCAAATAAAATAGCAAACAATATATTTTAGTTGACGTTTAAAAGAAAGAGATTTGAAAATAGCAACTGTCTGTCTGTGCTAAACGAATGTTTTTCAAACTCAACACGCACCGGCTTCCAGCACCGGTGCCTGTACCAACTCTGTTCTTCTCCTTCCTCCATCCTTCCTCCTTCCTCTTTCTTTATTTCAGTTGGGGACCTCCTCGGAGGGTTCCAAACACCATTCTCCTCCTTCCTCCCTTCTCTCCTTCCTCATTCTCCTTCTTTCCTCCTTCCTCCGTCTTCTCTTATGCACTCCGTGCATTTTTTCTTCTTTTATTTCAGAGGGGGAACCCCCTCCGGGGGGTCCCAAGCTCCTAGCTCAGATAAAAGGAAAATCCTTCCTCTTCTTCTTCTCTTACGGCATCCGTGCATTTCATCTTCTAAGAATCCTTCTATCCTGAAGAACCAGCACCCCTTCTCGAAAGGCGGTGCACTCGTCCGGAACCTCAATTCCAGGCAGACGAGGCGGCGGCGGCACAAACAAACAACCGGAAATAGAGATACCTTCGCGCAAACTATTTATTATTTATTTATTTATTTATTTATTTTATTTTATTTATTTATTTTAATTTTAATTTTAATTTTAATTTTATTTTTTATTTTTTTTTTATTTTATTTTCTTTTTATTTTTTATTTTTTTTTTTTTTTATTTTTTTTTTTTTTTTTTTTTTTTTTTTTTTTTTTTTTTTTTTTGGGGGGGGGGGTTTTCCGCTTTGCAGTTTCCCAGTTAATGGAAACCAACTTAGTCATTTCCAGGTTTCTGGAATCCCTTCCAGGATTCCAAGATTTCAGTATTCCATTCCCTTTTAATATGTACTTTTAACTACAATAGCGATATATCGAATGAATGTTATTAATACTTTTCTTTCGATTATATTTTTCATTATTTTAGAATGTATAAATATTATTTAAACATCGATATAGGGGTACAAAACATCGATATCGATTGAAACCATCAAAAATGATCTATCGATATTTTAAAACCTTTCTAGGGACCAAAACCCCCCTTTGGGGGGGTCCGCCCCACTTTTGGCGTTAAAATCCTTGAGTTCCGGCTCAAACCTCTAAAAACGGTCTTCCAACTTAAATTCGGTTCTCACCGACCTGAAAAAACCTAACTTGAACACGTCAAGCTTGAAAACGATGTTGCAAATGTTGCTTGCAACATGTCAACTTCCGGGTTTGCAACTTCGGTTGCGGGGATTTTAGCGGAGGTTTACACCCGTATACTACTATATATATATCATATATATATATATATATATATATATATATTTATATTATATATAATATATATTATTATATATATATTTATATATATATATTATATATTATTATATATATAACTATATATATATATATATATAATAATATATATATTAATTATATTAATATATATTATATTATTATATATTATATATATATATTATTATATATTATATATATATATATATTATTATTATATATATATTATATATTATATATATTTAATTATATATATTTATATATATATTATATATATATATATACACATATATATATATTATATATATATATTATAATATATATATATATATTATATAATTATATATATATTATTATATTAATATAATATATTATATATATTATAAATATATATTAATATTATATATATAAATATATATATATATTATATAATATATTATATATATTATATATATCTATATATTATTATATACTATATATATATATATATATCTATATAATATTTTATTATATATATATATATATATAAATATTATATATATTATATATATATATTATATTATTATTTATATATATTATATATTATATTATATAATAATAATATTATTATTATATATTATATAAATTCATATATATATATATATAGAGGGGTGGAATTGATAGATAGGGGTGATAGATGGGAAGTGAACATGTTACTATTTGCGGATGATACTCCTTGGTGGGAAGTTCATGAGGGCTGTAGTTTTGGTGAGGAGTTTGAGAGGTGTGTGGAGTCAGAAGGGTTTAGATAAATCCAGGTAAGAGTAAAGTGTTAGTGTTTGAGGAGGAGGAATCAGATGAGGGGATGGGGTTAGAGATTAGAGTAGGAGGTGTAGTATTAGAAGAAGTAAAGGTTTTCAGATATTTAGGGATGGATTTGGGTAAGGAAGGAGGGATGAAGGAAGAGATAGATCACAGAGTAGGAAAAGGAGAGCATTGAGTGGTTTGAGGGAATTATGGGAAGGGGGGATTTATAAATAAACTTAAGATAATATGTGAAAAAATTTGTGTTCCAGCGGTACTATATGGGTGTGAAACATGGGGGTTGAATGCTAGGTCCAAGAAGAAATTGGAAGTGTTTGAGATGAAAGGGTTGAGAGCGGTATGTGGGGTTAGTAAAAGGAGAGAGGATTAGGAATAGGGTAATAAGAGAGAGATGTGATTGGAAAAATGGTTTGGTGAGAAGAGCCGGGAGTAGGGATGTTAAGACATGGTTTGGACATCTGGAGAGAATGGAGGAACAAAGTGGTTAGGAGGGTTTGGGAGGCGGAGGGGATAGGAAGGAGAGGAAGGGGAGACCAAGAAGAAGGTGGATGGATGGAATAAAGGAAATGCTGGAAGAGAGAGGGATGAGGGTGGAGGAAGGTAGGGTGTTGCCGAGAGATAGAAAAATGGAATGGAGGAGATGGGGAGGGCGAGATGGAAGGAAATATGTATTAGTGCACGTATCCACTACTCGCTTAAGCGGGAATAGTGTATGTATAATAGTAATAATAATATATATATATATATATATATATATATATATATATATATATATATATATATATATATATATATATATATATATATATATATATATAATATATATATATATTATATATATATATATATATATATATATACAACTCCTCAAAATACACATATTTTCAAACCTTAACCTATGATATTTCACATACATTTACCATTTATGTCAAATAGCAAATTTAACTTGAGCAAAGTTCCGTACTCATGCCAACTTAATGCATAGCTCCGATCATTTCCTCCAAAGATGCCATGAACACCCTAACAAACTATCCTATTTAACAATACTACAGTTAACCGAACTTAATAACAGACTGTGCTTCCCTAGCGTCTTCTCCTTCACTCGTCCTACTAAGGATACTAAAATTAAGTTTCACGATTTCACTATTTAATAAAGTTCCTAAGGGAAATCATCTTTTCCCAACGAGAAGTTTCATTTGGGGTTACCCCACGAAGGGGTGTGTGAAGCCCCATTTGAGGGTTACCCCCAAAGCTTAGCTTCCCAAGAGGAGTGAGGCGTGTCTTGGACACCTAGCTTCCGACGGGCCTCCCCGCTAACACTCGGGTCAGGGGCAACACTGGGTAATTTTTAATCTGACACTATTAGGTATTCAACTTAGGACCATTACAAATATGCAAATAATTATTGCGTTTATTGCACAAATATCTTTGAATACCTAATAGTGTCCGATTAAAAGTTACCCAGTGTTGCCCCTGACCAGAGTGTTAGCGGGGAGGCCCGTCGGAGGTTAGGTGTCCAAGACACGCCTCACTCCTCTTGGGAAGCTAAGCTTTCAGAGGTAAAATGATGGGTTTCCTTTTAGCTAATCGTTGGTCAAGAGGTAACACTCTTAGAGTACCATCTCAAGGGTAAGGGTTCAAACCCACTTAGGACCATTACAAATATGCAAATAATTGTTGCGTTTATTGCACAAATATCTTTGAAAACCTAATAGTGTTCGATTAAAAATACCCAGTGTTGCCCCTGGATCCGAGTGTTTAGCGGGAAAGCCCGTTCGGAGGTTAGGTGTCAAACACGCCCTCACTCCTCTTTGGGGAAAGCTAAGCTATTCAGAGGTTTAAAATGATGGGTTTCTTATAGCTAATCGTTGGTCAAGAGGTAACCCTCTTGGAGTACCATCTCAAAGGTAAGAGTTCAAACCCACTTAGGACCATTACAAATATGCAAATAATTGTTGCGTTTATTACACAAATATCTTTGGAATAATTTGTTTTAAATATTTGTATTCTATTTATTTATTATATATTATTATATATATATAATATATAATATATATATATATATATATATATATTATATATATAATATATATATTATATATATATATATATGTGGTGTGTGTGTGTTTGTTTATGTAAATAATAACAAACAACGACAAAATATGAAGTCATCAATATGATGTAAAAGCATGTAAGACATGTACGGAATTAGATACGCACATGTATTTATAAAATGTGTGGGTGATAATCTGTGTAATTCTTCTGTTACTACTCATATGGTTGATGAACGACAAAATAGACTTGTCACAAAGCATAAACCTTTTAGCGCCTCGTCGAAATTGAAAGTAAAGTCTTTCACTGAGAGCGAGCTGGAGTAGTAAAACGTACTCAAAATGAACGGCAGCCAAGA
>JABUQX010003288.1:0-5000 GCA_015478945.1 Trachelipus rathkii
ATATATATTATATATATATATTATTAATATATAATATCATATATTTATATATTATATATATATATATTAAATATATATATCTATATTTAATATATATATATATATATATATTATATATATAATATCACATAATACTCCACCAGGTATATGTAGCCCCTTCAAGGTATATTATGATCATTTTAGGAACTAAACATTATCTCTCCTTACTTAATTTCCACCGTATATAACTATTACTTGATTATCACTGAGAAGCAATCTAGAAAAACAATTTTCGGCGCACAAATGGTATTATCCAAATGCTTTAAGGTCCTTGAGTTTAATTATCAATCTAGGTTAAGGAGTTATCATCACCGCTTTCAGTTATGAAACTTAAGTCATATCTTTTTCCTTGGCTTTGGAAACTCGTTCACTCTACCAGATTAGCTCTCCAGAAGATTACCTGCTTTTACTTATATAGGCGCATATAATGAACTCTACAATGCCTATGTACCATATAGTATTATATTATTATATATTATATTATATATATATTAAATATATATATATTATATATATATACTATATATATATATATATATATATATTACTATTATATATATATATATTATATATATATATATATATATATATATATATATATATATATATATTATTGATAGCTATATCCATGGCGGTGAAAAGGATCAGTACCTTGGCCAGTGTGGGTTATTATAGCATCTTTTCAGATTCTCGGTGCGCTCTCCAGTCGTTGCTTGGTCGGTCAACCCGTAACCCTTTGGTCTGTGCCATTCAACAGTCCCTCTGCTTGTTACCTGCTCAAAACCACAACATTGAGTTCTGTTGGGTTCCCTCCCATGTGAGTGTTCCTGGTAACGAACGGGTCGATGGAGAAATCAAGCGGGCAGCTGCACACGGGGTGTCATGAGCCCATTACCCTCCTCCTGCTGTGCGCCTGGGCCATTCACTTGCTACAGATTTCTCTATCTCTTTTGCCTAGGGGCTTCCTCTCTGGCTGGCAGTCATGCTGGGCGGAGGATGCTCGTGGCACCAAACTTCAGAATGTCATACCCGTCCTTGGCCGGTGGTTTTTATCTAGTAGGAGGTGTCGACTCCTGGAGGTGGTGCTGGCTCGATTGCGTCTGAGTCATACAAATCTTCGCAGGGGGATCCCCCGACCTGCCAGTTTTGTTCCTCCAGTTGTCCTCTCACAGTCGTTCATCTCTTTGTGGATTGCGTTGCCATTCGAGCCCTTAGAAGTTAAGTCTTCCTGACGTGCTACTATACCTCTTCAGCATCGCTTTAAGCACATCTTATCCGAATCATATCATTTTCGTAGTGATCGCATTTTTGCCTTCCTGTTGAAACTGAACATCTTGTATAAGATCTAACCATCTCCGCTTTGTTCCTCTTTCGTTCCGTTTGGGATTTCTCCTGTCGTTAGTTTCATAACACGGTATAGCCGAATTCTTGTTTGCTGTGGAGATCCCTGTACATCCACTCACAAAAAAAAAATATATTATTTTATTATTATTATTATTATTATTATTATTATTATTATTATTATTATTATTATTATTATTATTATTATTATTATTATTATTATTATTATTATATTAATATTATTACTTTTTTATTATTATTAATTTTATTATTATTATTGCCAATTATTTTTATTATTATTTATTATTATATTATTATTATTTTATTATTATATTATTATTATTATTATTATTATTATTATTAATATTATTATTAGTTACAGTAGTAGTATTGTTATTATTTTTA
Source organism: Trachelipus rathkii (assembly GCA_015478945.1). Lineage (NCBI taxonomy): Eukaryota > Metazoa > Arthropoda > Malacostraca > Isopoda > Trachelipodidae > Trachelipus > Trachelipus rathkii. Next base: position 1,786 of record JABUQX010003288.1, read on the forward strand.
TTATTATTATTATTATTATTATTATTATTATTAGTAGTAGTAGTAGTAGAAGTAGTAGTAATAGTAGTAGTAGTAGTAATGGTAGTAGTAGTAGTAGTATTTTTATTAATATTATTATTATTATTATTATTATTATTATTATTATTATTATTATTATTATTATTATTATTATTATTATTATTATTATTATTATTATAAATATTGATATCTTTAATTATTATTATTATTATTATTATTATTATTATTATTATTATTATTTCATTATTATTATTATTTTATCATAACGTTAAAAATTACAGAGCCCCTACACCTTCAGGAAAATCAGTTAGATCACATTGATAAAGTAAGTACCTCAAAAAATAGTAAATTGTAGGTGGAAGATTCGACCTAAAGATAAAGAAATGTTAGTGAGACTGATTTACAGTCATCGCATTTACAATATTTAAGTAGTGGTGGTTGTAATATAATTGATAAAGAAGTATTCAATCAAATCGGATTCTGAATTTCACAACATTCAGCCATAATGGGATGAATGACTCTCTCTTATGTTATCAGTTTGTCCGTCAATTAAATAAATTTTTTTTATATATAAATTATCTTAATAGTCTTACCCTTAATCCAAATTCAAGTTTGAAGAAATATAGTGACAAAAATTGGCAAACATTATTCCCCAGTCGACCTTTATCCGAAACAGAAATGAATGGATCGGAGCAAATGAAATCTGAAATCATTGAATTGGAAATGTTATTACACAAAAATAACTTTTGTAATTAAAATCTGAATGATAATTTTGTTTTAAAAAAAGCTTGAACAATTTAAAATTAATATTTTTTTTTAATAATGATATTCTCATCTAAACATTTGTGATGGTTAAGAAATTTAACCACATATAATCCTACATTTACTAATTTAGGGAAGACAGGACTTAGCTCAGAGCTGATCCAGTTTCAGCTCCAAACTAGAAATATCAATAATTTCTTAATTTTCAGTCAATTTTAATCAAATTCAAAGCATTTGGGGTGGATTCGGTTCCACCCTCCTTTAGGATAGAGTTGATGCCAAGGCTAAGAGGCCTATAAACTGTCCCATACTTTCTGACTCCCTTGACCTTCTTTCTCGGCAACGTGATGTTGGTGCCCTATCTCTTTTCTATAGGTATTACAACGGCAGGTGCTTGAGAGAATTGACCTCTCGCATTCCTTCACCACTGCGTCGCCCTTGTAACACAAGAGGTGCCTTGTTCTCACATGAAAATTGTTTGAAAACTGGACACTCAAGGATTCAACTCGTTGTGGTGCTTCCTTACCAGCCACATCTGTTTTGTGGAAATCCTTGCCTTCTTCTATCTTCCCTGCAATATTCAATCTACCTCTATTTAGTCCCGTGTCTGCGCCCACCTGAGGGAATTTTTGTTTTTCTTTTTGTAATTCTTTTTTGTTTTATTGTTATTTTTATTTTTTTTGGCCCCTCTTTTTGAAAGGGCCCTGCCCGTGAGTGGTGGGGTTATTATATATATATATATATATATATAATATATAATATATATATTGTATATATATATATATATATATATATATATATATATATATATATATATATATATATATATATATATATATATATATATATATATATATATATAATTATTTTTTTTTTTATTATTATACTATATATCCAAATCCCAAAAATCGGGCAGTGTCTACAGAGATTTATGCGTGGGAAAGGCATCAAAAGCGCATTAAAGCAGTTTTAAAGTAGACGCGGCCAAGTGCAATACAAATCAGCGCAGGCCACGGCATAATTTTGGCATTTATCTCTATTAAAAAATTTGGCAGTATGCAAGTGGAAGAATCTGCATAGTTCTCTAGTGATACTTTCTAGAGAGAATTAAAGCAGCAACTCTCTATAGATGCCACCGAAGATCGATCTATCTTAAACGACTTTATATATATATATATATATATATATATATACTATATATATATATATATATATATATTATATATAACTATATATATATTATACTAACTATATATATACTATATAAAGAGTTCCTTATCCAGCACCTATAATAAACGTAAGGCCGGGTTGGCTAAGCCCGCTGTCGACTCTGATACTATAATAGAAAGAAGATACAATATTAAGACTAAATTACTGTCACACTAACAAAATTATATATATATATATATTATATAAATATTAATTATTTATATCATATATTATATTTATATATATTATATATATTAATTATATATTATATATAATATTATATAATATATATATATATTATCATATAATTATTATATATATATTATATATATATATATTATATAATATATATATATATATCTTCTTTCTTTCATATATATATTATATATATAATATATATATATATATATATATCTATTATATATTTTTTATATATGCCTCGCAATAAAAGCATGCTCTTCTCGTACATAAACTCGTGCAAGTACATGCTTTGGCAATAGGTATTTTTAGTTTACTTTTCTTTAAACAATGATTCCATGATATGTGAGGCGGCATTTTTCATTATCTTCTATATTACGGAATATAGGTCACATAGATAAGTTTTTTGTATTGGCGACCTTACTTATATTCCAGAAAGATAGTATTTTAAATAATATTTATCATCGATTATTTAGCTCTACTATAATATTAATCTTTCCAAATAATAACAGAGATCATAAATTATTTCTCAAATATGAGATACGTAGAGTTGTTATTGTATACACTAATGATTATAATAGGAGAGTATATATGTATATTAGTATCATTAATGGAAGGGTGAAGGTGTATAAATGAATAATAAAATACTTGATACTTCAGCAATCTTCAATGGTAGTATTTTATGCAGAATTTCATAAACGATATTATGAGGATTTATGGAAAAAGGTGGTTATTATCGCTTGTTATGGAGAGTTAACAAAGTCCAGGTGACCATCGTTAAATATGTTTTTCTTTTCAAGACAAATAATACTCTTAATTATCTTCTTTTAAAGTATACTTATATAAGGATATAACCATCGAGTTTGTGCGATCGTGTGTTTTTTTGGTGGTAATTATGAGATGTACCATTTAAAACACAAGCACTTCATGGAGCTGTTGCTTCCACACAGTAATTCCGCACAAATATTTAATCTCTATATGGAATACCTCAGTCTTATTATATATTGTATATACAATAAGCCCATTGA
>JABUQX010003288.1:10000-24646 GCA_015478945.1 Trachelipus rathkii
GGCATGTCATAGTGTTCAAGTAATATTTTATTATTTTAGCATCACTCACAGGTCGGGGGTACAGGGGTGCAGAGACCCCAATAGAAAAATATTTGTCATGCTCATAGAAAAATTAATAAAGAAAAGGATGGGTTCCAATAGATTTTATTAATAACTTTTTTCTAATTAAAAATATTTCTGGCAAAAAAGAAATTGGAATGTCATTTCAATGGATTCTGTATGATTAAAATTTTTTGGAGGTGAGGTCTCCGGTAATTTTCTTTGACTTTCCTTAATTAAAATGTAGCTATTTCTAGCATTTTCAATAAGTGTCATTGAAACCAGGGAAAGGTGCTTGAATTGCTAAGGTTCACAAAATCTGTGTAGAAATTGTATTTTCATTCTTTTTTATATAGCTATACATATATTTTTTTTTTTAAATATTTTTGATATTTCACATTTTATTAGGGTTTGTGTAATGCATTTAGCTTACATATATATATATTTTTTGTTTTTAAATTAAAAAAAAAAAAAAAATAATACTATAAAAAAGGGTGTGGTGATATGAAACTCATATTGTTAAACTGGTGATATTAAACTTTTTGATATGGGTTAGAGCAGTACAGAACCTCGTTTGAAAATGTATACTGTATATAGGCCTAAATTGTTTTGAATTTAAGAAGCATAGTCATCTGGCATGAAGTGGAGCACTTTTAAACCCAATAATTTATCTAAATTTATTTTGAAAATGTTAAACTTATCCAAATATAAATTTTAATACCTCAGTTTAAAGCTCCACCCAAGTTCATTCTTATATTATGAATGAAATTCAGAAAAAAATTAAGCCTTTAAAAGAATGGCTAATGTTAGGGAGTAAAAATATAATTTTCTGAATCTAAAAAATTGTGGCACTCAAAACTTTTGATGTAATTCAAAAAATTTAAAACCTACAGCTAAAGTTTATTAATCATTCTGTATGGTCTTTAGGGAGTTTTCTATATAATAAATATTGCAGTATTATATTTTTTCTTAACATTATAATTTTTAGGCTGAATTATCTGGCCTCCAGCCAAAGTTATGACCTGACTTACACTATATATATATATATATATATAATATATATGACTGTTGGTAAGGTAGATATATATATATATATATATATATATATATATATATATATATATATATATATATATATATTATTATATATATATATATATATATATATTAATATTATATATAACTATATATATATGATTCTGGTGTCGTTGGGTCAAGACGTGTTTACAACTAGAAGGAACAGAAAGAAAAGAGCAGGGAAAACATCTGGAAATAGAAGAATCTGAAGAGACGTAAAATATTCTCTTGGAGAAGATTGGAATGAAGAATAAATGAAGTTGTTGAGCTTGGAAATAAATAATCAACTTTCAAGACAGAAGACCCTTTGAAAAATAATCGATTTAATATATTTTCGCATCATTAATTTGAAAATTTTAGAAATGAAGAAATATTAAAATAAATCAACGTCAAATTTTAAAAACTGTGAAGTAACAAATGTTTAATGTTACGTGTTCTTTTGAAAAAATATAATTATGACCAACGACAAAATAGGATTCTTTTGCTTGAATATTGATAATTACTGTATATCATATTATAGAAGTTTGTACAACCCTGACACCAGAATCAGCTAGTCTCTCAAATGGACTCTCGATTAAAAAGGCTTTTGGCTCGAAACATCCTACAGTTTTTCTTCTTCACTTGCACAGCGGTGGATTAACGTATTAAGCTGACACCACATCCCAACATGTGGTTCTATAATAATCAGTAAATTAATAATGATAATTAGTGCTAACAGTGATAGTGATAATAGTGAACAGTTACATTAATTAGTTATTAATGTTATTGATAATAGTGCTTGTGTTAGTGAATGAAAAATATTCATTAATTTGGTATAAATACTTATTGATAAGGTGCTAGTGCTGAAATATTGTTTAATGATGTATGCTGTTATATATATTGTATATGTTATATATTATGAAAATATATTTTTTTCTTTTTTAGATATGTTATATTTATTTATATAAAAGCGCCCGGTAGCTCAGTGGTAGAGCACTCGCCATACAAAGCGAGGGGTCCCAGGTTCGCATCTGCGTGGCGAGAATTGAGCTATTCTCCCCTTGGGCTTGGTCCGTCCTGCTCGGACGTTAAGTGAGTAACCTCCTCCTTGATTCGGGCTCTGGCCGGAGTGACGGCTGTTTATCTCTGTAAAAAAAAAAAAAAAAAAAAAAAAAATATATATATATATATATATATATAAAATAATGACTGTTGGTAAGGTAGATCTTGTCAGACATAATTGATAGAATTTATTGAATATATTACGGTACTTATTACGTTGATGAAAGAGAGCCTGTTCATTTGATTTATGTAGGTCTCATCAAAGCATTTGATATAGTACCCCATTGTAGGCTGATACAACAAATATATCACAATACAATAAACATAGTGGTTTATAACTTAATATAATATTAGTTGACTAATAAAAGGCAATGTACTTCTTAATGGGTATATTATTAATTCATCATGGGTAGGGTAGGGTACACTTTTCTTAATATAATGAATGTAGATGAAGAAATAAAAATACTGCTTCTAAGTTTCTGATGACACTGAATTAGCTGCTTCTGTTGGAAATCTTGAGGGTTGTGTTAGAGTGAGTTGATAGGTGGCAAATGAATTTCAAACAAAAGGTTTATATTACTTCACATTGGCAAATCAAATAGTTTTAACTATGACATATATAGGAAATGGTTGGAGACTGTTGGAAATGAAAGGATTTTGACATGCTTTTTAGCAATTTGAAATTTTCAGAGCATTGTTTAATATAGAAAAAGAGGTAATAAAATTATAGAAATTATAATTCATATTGTTGCACACTAGCCTTATAATAGCTATGAAAACTGTGCAGCAGTTTAAACCACTTGATTAAGTAATTAAAATAAAACATTCCTAACTTCTTCAGCTTCTCCTCATAGCTCTTAACCCGAAACACAAAAATCATCCATGATGCTCCAGCGTATCTATTCTTTTCATAAATAAGGATCCAAATCTGTTCATTAATACTCTAATACTGGCCTAACATAGCTATTATACAGCTTACTTATGACCTCTTTGCTCTTGCAAAGGGCATTGCTATTTGTTATACAGCTATACAAAGCATCTTATTAGCTTTATTATTTGATTCCAAACACTGACTAGCTACTTTGAGATTACTGTTAATAATCAAATGAATCTTTTTCTTGGTCCACAGACTTAAACCAATTCCCATTCATATTGTAGTTAAATCTTTCATTCAAGTAACCAGCATAAAGAACTGTATTTTTGCTATTAAAATTTATTTGTCACTTATCTGCTCACCCACCATTACTTTACTGAGGTCTCTCACCTCTACTGAGAGAGTAAGTTTTTTATATAAGACCATGATGAAAGAACTGGGGATCACAATAGGTAAATAAACAGTAACACATTTAGTAAGAATTGGAAAAGTACTTATCAGAAAAAAGGATGTTCATGTTTTGATTGATTTGCCTAGTGATGTGATAATTAAAAATGGTAATTGTAAAGTTTAGGTCAGTCACCTTACCTGGCAGTTTTATAAAAATCCCAGCATAGACTCTGAATAAATGGTAATGAAGTTTAAGAAAACAAATGGCAATTATTGAGTTTAACAAATTCTCACCAAATATAGATATTTTTTTTTACGATAATTCGTTTTTTTTTTCATAATATTCCATACCCCATTTAAAAGTTACTTAAAACAGTGGTTGCTGATAACCTCTTCTCATATATAAATATAATCAATCTACAAAAAAAAAAATTTTATTCATTTAGACCAATTTTTTTAAGTTTAGTGTTATGAAAGTTTGTTAATTTAATGCACAATAAATTTTCTAACTTAACCAAACTCATCCTAACCTTACTAAATTTGTTAATGTAAAATTTTATTTTTTTTTAACAATATTTGGCAATGTTGCTTTTAGAAATATCAAAACATGGATTGATTTTTAAATAAAATATTGATTTTTTTAGAATGTTAAATTCTATAATTACCACAAAAATGACTGATGTCTTTAGGAAAAAGAGTTACAAGTTCTCAAAGTTGTGAATAATCTCATAGGCTTTTCTTATACTCCAACTGACATTTTACATTGTAGGATACTTTACAAATTAAGAGACATAAAATATAAGCCCCACAAAAACCATAATGTAAAAATGATTGTATCCAAAAATATATATATATACCGTATATATATATATATATATATATATATATATATATATATATATATATATATATATATATATATATATATATATATATATATATATATATATATATATTATATATATATATATATATATATATATATATATATTATCTGCCTCCATATCCATATACATATCGATTTCCATGGATCCGAACTCATTTCATAAAAGTCAAATAAAACTGTGTAGAGTCAAATTTAAACTATTGTAATAAAAGAGCTTCATACCTTTAAAAATATTTTAAAAAAGTTTTAATCTTTGTTAACTAATGAAACTTAACATAACCTTACTTAACCTAATTTATTTTTATATTTATAATTTATTTCACTTTCCATTGTTTAAGAAGAAGAAAAAAAAAACATGCCTCTGTAACCTTGAATGCTCTTGTACATTTTTTTTGGGTAGAATTAGTCAGAGAAGATTTTTTTTTTGGTGAGGCCAGAGCAGGAAAATTCTTACTATACTAAAAAAAAAAAAAGGTCCTGAACTGAGTATAGAGACAAAGCCAAGTGATTTGAAAATTGTGGAGTCTGAGTCCACTTGTTACTTGCATAAAAGATTTAACTATATTATGAATGCCGAATAGTTTAAGTCTTTGAACCAAGAAAAAGACTTGGATGTGATTATAAACAGTAGTCTGAAAGTGAATAAACAATGTATGGAAACAAAGAATAGAAGTAATAAGATTGTAGGCATAATAAATCGCAATGTTCTTTACAAGAGCAAGGAAGTTGCAAATAAGCTGTATAAAAGCAATGTAGGCTAGTATTAGTGTATTGTGCAAAGGTTTGTGCCCATTATTTATGAAAAATAGACAATGCTGGAGAAGATTACTGGATTGGTAATATGAATGATATGGGTATTATATAGTGTATTATGACTAAGCCAAATTGGTGGGTTTTTAGCTAGTTATTAAAAGTATTAGTGTTAAACTGCATGCTAGAATGGACATATACTTAAATTAATACCTGTGCGCTTTGCATTTAACTTAGTATATTTTAGTGTTCTTTTGGTAAGTAGTTTGGTTTATATATTATATTTGTGCTAATATTAGCTTTGTGCTTTGTGTAGGTATTTGACAAGCCCTAATGTTGTTGCAGTTGTTGGCTATTGAATGTTTCATGACATGTGGTTTGATTGATGTGTTTGACTGGAATCTTGATAACTCATGTGGTCTCTTATCTGTCTCTGTATTTCCGCTATGTTTTTCACACATTACTTACACACACCAAACACACTCATTATATATATATATATTATATAATATATATATATATTATATATAATATTATATAATTATATATATATATATTTTATTATATATATATTATATATATATATATATAATTTATTATATATTTTTTATTATTATTAATTTTTGAACATATATGATGGAAGGTAAATGAAATTACTTGTTCCTTCTCGCCGGGATTGAACCTACTGGCCGTGTATTTGCGATGAGAGACAATCTTACCAATGCTTTTACCACTGGCCCATTCCTCGCAACCCAATAAAAGTTGGATTCAAGAACAGGTATAAAGCAACTGAGCTCCCTTCAGGCGACATCACCAGGTGTCCTGCCTGTCCTTTCCCTCGTTCTTTTAATTATTGTTGTAGATGGTAAATTATTGCATTTTGAATTCGCAATTAAGATGAATAAAGAAAGAACATATATTGGGAAGGTAAAGAAATTACTGCAGTAATTTCTTTACCTTTCCATTATATGTTCTTTCTTGTTTACATCTTAAATTGCGACGCATGATATTTACCATCTCAAATATAAGAACGAGCGGAAAGGACAGGCAGGACATCCTGGTGTATGTCGCCTTGAAAAGGAGCTCGGTTTGCTTTAATACTTGTTTCTTGAATCCAAACTTTTTTGGTTGGGGATGGTCCAGTGGTAAAACATCGGGTATATTGTCCTTATTCGCAACACGCGGTGGTTCAATCCGGGAGTGAAGGCAGTAATTTCTTTACTTCCCATTATTTGGTTCTTCCGTTATTTAGTTCCTTATAATTGTGATCAATGCAATATTACCATCTAATATATTTATATATATATAATAAAGTATATTATATATATATTATTAATATAATATATATATATATATATTATATATTATATATATATTTATATATATACTATATATATATAGTATATATATAATTATATATAGTATAGTATATATATATTATATATATAATAATATATTAATAATTATTTTAAAGCATTTTTTATCCTAAGCTATGGATGGCAATCTTACGAAAATCATACACTCAAAAAATTGACAAAATCCAAATAAGGATTGTTAAACTATTGTTCTTAAGTTCTAATTAAAAATAGCAAATATTTTTATTCAAATTTTGATATGTAAATTTAAAAGCATATACAGATTGTAATTGGAATGATATTGAACATGTTGAATGAAAGCTATTCAGAATATGTGAAGAGGAGGAAGAAGATTCGTATGGTACAATAAAAGTAGCAGAAAATGAATCATGTGCCAATCTACAAGTTTCTATGATTGATTATAACTATATTTTTGAGTAATAATGAAAAATATTTGAAAAATAAAGAAGAAAAACACAATTCATGGTTTCATAGTGCCAATATTGATTATGGATCAATGGATGACGAGCTTCATATTGTAATTCAAAAAGAGTATGTGTTCCTGAAAAAAATAATGAAGTAACAACAAATGAACTTTTATCAAAAGAATATATGGTAAGTGCAAATTTGTAAAATATATTTTTTCTATTATTTTCAATTTACATGCTAAAAAATTTGATTGGAATGATTTATTTTTATCATATAGTTAAAACAATTATATAAATTTTTTTTGCGAACAACAGATATTTCAAGTTGCAGTGTTTTCCAATATTATACCAACCAAAACTATTCACAAAATATAATATAAATTGTTGAGAGAATAAATTAAGCTTGATTTAAGTCAAAATTTGCTAAACAAAATAGTCCAAAAGTGTTCAGTTTAATTAAAATCACAAAATTTGAGTTTAATAGAAGGCATTATATTATTATATCTATTATTATATATATATAATATATATATATAATATATATATATTATTATATATATACTTATAATATATTATTATATATATATATTATATATATATTATATATTTATATATTATATTGTTTATATATATATATATTATTATATATATATATATATTATATATAGTATATATATATATATATATATATATATTATATATATATATATAATATATTATATTATTGAAAATCAGCATTTTATTGTACATTTATTTATATTATTATTATTTGATTTTTATTATTTTATTATTATTATTATTATATTATTATTATATTATTTTATTATTTTAATTATTATTATACTTCATGTTGCTGTTTGTTGTTGTGCAATAAGAATTTTTCATTCTTGTGATACTGAATATTATTAAATTTTTATTATCATTTATGTAGAAAATGTAGATAAAAATGCTATATGCAAAATTTGCAAACACAAGAGCTAGATATTATAATAAACCACATTATAATACATAAAAAACTATATTATAATACATGTTCTCAACATAATTAAAAAACTGAAAAATTCACAAACAGGAGGCCCAGACCAAAATTCTAGCTTTGTCTTTTGGGGTATCAAGATTTAAATATCAAGGGCATTTTGGCCAGAGTAAAGATTTCAACATTTGAACTTTGGATGAATGTTTCTAAATGGAAACCACAAAGTATAACAAAAGCAAGATTAATTGTGGGAAGTTCTTTCTTTGTGATATCTGATCAGTTTATAGGGCATCTATAACATACCCAGGAAAGTTGGTTCCTCGGGGTGATATTTCACGATTGTAAATTACGTATTATGACTATGCAAGTCCACAGACGTATCTGGATTAGCAATTTTGATTGTTTTTGTTCGATATGACTTTGAGAAAAAAACTGAAGAAGATTTGCTTTTATTGCCAAGTGCATTGATAAATTTTCAGAATGAGGCGCAGATGCCTATTTTTTTTATTTTTTTTTTTTTGATAATCAAGGGCTGCAAGTCTTTCATCCTTACAGATGAGGAAGTTAAAAAAATGCTGCTGCCATTTTAAAATCTACCTTTGCTAACAAGAATTTTCCATGCTTAAAAACTTAAAAACAAAGCACTAATATAGGTATCCAAAGTTTGATTTTATATCATAAATGAAACTTTTTTATAAAACCTGAGGTAAAAGATATTTTCAAAGACTAGGCCTATATTGTGTTCTTAAGACTATTATTTTTTTATTTTCACATTTCATGCAGTTTATTTATTTATTTATTTATTTTAATTGTATCAGGTAGTTATATGTAAATTTAAAGGCCTACATTTCAGCCTGTATAACTAGTCTCAATGTAAATTAGAATTGAAAAAGAAATTTTTTCCCCCTCTCTCCAAAAATTATAGGTTATGAAACATAAAATCTTTACCCACAAAAATTTACCAAACAAGAATTTCATTAAAAACTTTTTAACTTCAGGATTTGAAGAAATGAGGTTTCATTTTTATTACAACATTTAAAGTGAATTTGGATGCTGTCTTTGTTTTTAAGTTTAAAAATCAAAATTTCTTTTTTGCATGGCAGTACCATTTTTTCACTTCCTCATGTGCATTTTTGAAATACTTTATAGCTCTTGATATCCAAAAAATTTACATATCTGCCTTGTTCTGAAATTCAATATGTTTGAGAGAAGTTCAAAAGATGTCTCTGTCAGTGCTCCAGGTTCTTCTGGCACACTAGCAATTTCACAGTTAATGGGATTCACACTACCCAACTAGCAGTATGTAAATCATGCTCTAGAAATTAATCAGAGATATCACATAAGTTGGTAAGATGCCCTATTATATAACTAGATCATTAATAGTATAAAAAGATCTTTTTTTTAGTGGCAGCTTTTTTTTCTCTTCTCTTCTCTTCCCTTTCTTTCTGCTTGGAAAGATGTCAAAATGTAGCAAAATATGACTTATTGGGTAGTTTAAGTTGGTGTTATTGACTTTTATTGAATTTCAAATGAAACCATGAACTATTTTGAATTTGAGTGCTCTTTTCACTTTACATATTTTGTGAAAATTTTTAAAAATTATTAAAATTAAACCTCAATCGGTACAAAACAGTATTCTAAGAGTGCAACTACTCTAAGTGGGTAGTTGCTAGAAAGATCAAAACCTGGCAGTATGGCCCGTGACTGTATGCTACCGTTGAGCCACACAATAATACCATATGCTATAATTTTAAGAACAATTAGTCGGTTTTCCCTCACTTTTAAATCTAGTGGTAATATTGTTGTACAAATAGCTACATATTAGAGTAATTCCTATGAAAGTTCTGTGACCACAGATTTAACTATATCTAATTAATATTAGTAGGCCATTAGTTGTAAAGTATAATTCTTATTGATATTAGGTGTCTAAAAGATCAAAAATGATGCAAAAGCAGATTTAGGTTTTTAATTTTTGTTCATTACAGTTTTAATGGAAAATAACATCTATTATTTATATATTCTTATATTTTTAATTCTATAATATATTATTATTATATATATTATTATTTCTTATTATATTATATTATTTTATTATATTATATATCTTATTATATTTATATATTAATATATCTTATTATTATTATAATTAATTAATATTTATATTATTTTTTTATATATATATATATTATAGAGATAGAGAGAGAGAGAGAGAGAGATGAGAGAGAGGAGAGAGAGAGAGATGAGAGACAAGAAGTAGAGAGATGAGATGCAGATGAGAGAGAGAGAGTCAGAAGAGAGATGAGAGAGAGAGAGAGATGAGAGAGACGATGAGAGAGAGAAGATATTGATGAGAGGAAGAGAGAGGGAGAGAGTATTGAGAAGGAGAGAGAGAGGAGAGAGAGAGAGAGAGAGAGAGGAGAGGTAAGAGAGAGAGATGTACGATGATGAGTGAGGAGAGAGACGAGTAGAGAGACGAAGAAGAGTGAGAGAGAGAGAGAGAGAAAGAGGAGAGAGAGAGAGAGAGAAAGAGAGAGGAGAGAGAGAGAGATCGAGAGAGGAGAGATAGGAGAGAGAGAGAAGAGAGAGAGAGAGGAGAGAGAAGAGAGAGAGAGTTATGAGAGAGAGAAGAGAATGAGAGATGAGATGTAGAAGATTGAGATTGAGGACGAGTAGCAGAGAGAGAGAGGAGAGAGAGAGAGAGGAGAGAGAGAGATGATGGAGTGAGAGAGAGAGTATGAGAGAGAAGAGAGAGAGAGAGAGAGAGAGAGAAAGAGAGAGAGAGTAGATGTTATTTAGTGAGAGTATGAGATGTTATGAGAGGATTGTATGAGAGAGATGGAGAGACGATGAGAGTGAGATGAGATAGAGATTGGATGTAGCAGGGAGGACTGCATGCGTTGGATTGGTTAAGTTTTATTGTGTAGGTGTGATGAGTTGTATGGGATGATGATGTAGAGCTAGTTTCTATGATTATATGTTCAGATAGCTAGAGAGAATGCTTATTGTATGGGTTTCTAATTTGGGTCGATGATTTTGGTTGTTGGCTTGTGATCTGTAAAAGATGTTTTTGATGAGGATGGTAAGTGAGTGGGGCGAGTTCCGAGGTGTGATGTCAATGTTATATTGGTGAGTTTAGTTTTTCAATTGTTAACAATTATTCTTTGATTGTTTAAATATTTAGAATATATGTGAGATAATAGGATATTTGGTGAATTGCATTGTTGTAGACAAGTAAAGTGTGAATCGGTGGGAAGTGTAGGTGCTAAATAAATCCTTGGCGATGTAAAAGGACTAGTCTTGGGTGGCGCTAGGTTTTGCAAGAATGGTATTTTGTGGCCTGCGATATTTTTATATATATATTTATTTTATAATTTATTATAATATATTTATTTATATTTTTTATTATATTTTTATATTTTTTATTATAATTATATTATATATATATTATTATATATATATTTATATATATATATATATATTATATATTATAATTATTATTAATTATTATATATATATATTTTATTATATATATTATATAATATATTATATATTTATATATATATTTTATATATATATATAGAAATTGTGAAATTCTTGAATGCATATCTCATTGAAATTTCATTGAACTCGTGTAGGTGTTTTGTTTTATTATCTGAAGAACCATGGAACTTGATAATTATTAGTTTTTGTATTTAATTTTTTATTATTATTAATTATTATTATATTGATTTATTATTAATTATATTTATTATTATTATTATTATATTATTCATTATTATTTATTGGGTTTCTTATTTCTGCCTATTTCTACTTTTTTCCTACTACAGTAGGAAATGTGCTACTTTTGAAGAAAATGTTTTACTCTTTCCTACTTTTTTTTATTATTTTTTTATTCTACTTTTCACCCGCAATGTTATTGAATGTTTCAAGGATATAAAATCAATCTGAGGTTGATTGTATTGAGAAGAATTTCTCATCTGAGAAACTCTATCAATCAGATTTGTAAGTACCTCAGTTTTGATGTAGTCTGGTTATAAGGCTCTCCTCATATTACTGCATGGTAAATGTTTTATTCTATATTCCAGAACCTACTCTTTCTCGAGCAATAGCAGTTAGTGGCATTTTCATGCCCATCAAAGATGGCTTAAAGCAATTTGTTATGAAGTCCCATAAGTGGTGCCCATATTCAGGACTTTATTTAAGAAGGAATTAATGCTCATAAAATCTTATTTAGATAAAGATTGGAGAAGATGAAAAGATAGAGGTCCCATCTTAATAAAAATAAAATAGAGTAAAGCCAAAGAAGAGCAAGAAGCTATTTGAAATGATCGAAGATTTTGAAAAGAATCACGTAAGAAATTCTGATAGTAGCTTTTTTCAAAGAAAAATCCCTTCAGGAGAAAGAAGCTAACTACAACAAACATCAATAACTAAAATTCCTTGTTTAAAGAAGCCAATGTGAAGTGTTAGAAATGGCATGTAGAAGATCTAGAGGTTAGGAAGAGAAGCGTACAGAGATATGATTCCTACGTCTTCGCGATCCCTCTAAATCATAACTCTTCATGAGGGAGGTAACTGTTACGTGCTGTTGTCGACGCAAACAGAATGAGCAATAAGATATTTGTGAGGAAAATAAAAGAAGCGGTGCTTGGAACTACTACTGGCAAAATCTTTATGGCAAAAATAATTAAGGAAGCTTTGGCTATAGTCATGAGAGATATATTGCATCATGATTTTAGTTGTCTTCATTTTTTATCGTAAGTGTCATTTCTATCACTCTATATGTTTGAAGATTTTTCACAGTTTTATTTTGTCATTTTTTTTCTAGTTATTTTGTAATGTTCTATAGTTATTTCGTTTATGTTAAATGAATATATAAAGGAAAGGAGACCACAGCCTTAATCCAGTTTCCAGTTGATTTTGTATGCGTTGTCTATTCAATTTGTAGCTTTCTTCATTAATAGCTAGGAGAGAAAGATTAAATTTTAAAAAGATTGCAATTACTATGTAATAGTTTTAATTATTTTTTGTGATGAGCCTATAATTTGATTGAGGTATATTTAAAAAGCTCTTTTTGCCAAGGCGGTATTGTGGGTATATATATGTTTTCATTTCTATTGGTATAAAAATTGGGAAGACAAAAGTAAGTTGCATAATTTGAACTGGAAGGCTGAGAACGATTTCACTCCAAGACCTCATGCCGGCACATTGTTGTGGATGATAAAGGAAAGAGAATCATCCCAGTACAGTGTTGGGGGTGGAGGGCCGAATATGAACAGTGGTAGAGTTGGATATTTGGTTACATTATTACAAATAATGTGCGGAAAAATATGTGGTTATACCCAAAAAATATAAAGTAATTATAATTTAGCATTAATTTGTCTTATCTTTTGACCACTTTTTAAAAATTTTCCTACATTTTCTTTAAAAGTGTCCTATTTTCCTATTTTTTTGACCCCTAAAATGCGAGTATGACTTCTATTATACTATTATTAATTATTATTAATTATTATTATTATTTATTATATTATTATTTATTCAATTATTATTATTATTAGACTGTTTTACGATGGAAGACAGTGGAGGGTGCCCTGCCTATTGAACTCGGATGATTTGGTATTGTGTGACATAATTTTATGAAGAGTTTTTTTGAGAAGATTGAATAAAGACGGTTTTAAGCATTTGTGTTAAAGGAGTTTTTTGTTAAAGTAGTGTAGATAAGATAAGTGTGTAATCCACTTGTTGAAGTTATGTTGGATTGGTAGAGAACTAGTTAATCTGATTATAAATGATTAGGAGTTATATGTTAGTTGAAAGAGAACGGATGATGCAGAATTGTAGTAGGTAAAGTTTAATGGTAATGGAAGGCGCTGTGCATTTTAGATCCTTGGTTGAATTGCAAATGGAACTAAGTCTTGATTTGCCTAGGTGTTTTACATGAGGATGTTATGTTTGTTACTTTACTGTTTTTTTATTACCTGTGCTAATGTATATAGTAGGTTTTGATAACTAATATTAACAGTGGAATATCTTAAGAAATGGTATTATTTGATCTATCAGGTGCAATCTGTTCAAAAGAACAATCTGGGGAAGTAGGGGTGTAGTAATGTGGACGACTGATTTAAATATTGAGGAAATGACATATGTTATGGTGAGTTGTGGTTGTGAAGAATGGCATATAACGAGATAATAACAGAGAATTTTAGATAGATTATTTGGACATTGGAAAGGATGGATGATAGTCGGTTGGTTTAAGAGGACATGTATTAGTTGGTGAAGTGGCGCTGGGAATTCGAAATGTGAGTGGAGTCAGTATTAATGTGTGGATGGAAAGGATAAGAGTCAGTGGAAGAGAGCGAGAAGAATAAGTGCATATAGGAGTTATGGCTGGGTTTGTGAGGGGGGTATGGTTGTGGCTGCTCTGTTTTTCATAGGGATATGAATCTCCTAAAATTTGATGAGATTACACCACAGTTGTGGGTTCATTTACTAGCGCCGTCTTTGTAAAGCCGCCAAGGTGAATACTTTTCTGATTGCGATGATTTTCTCACTGTGAAGGGTATAAATTAGGCGACGTTAAGTGTTGTTTTTTCTTTTCGACCATGCTTTCATTAGTATCTGCTAACTTATTCTCTAGTTCCACGAGTGTATTCTTAAACGGCACCTGTTCGCCTCCTAAATCTGGGTTAGCAGAGGGTTTATTATTATATATAATGTAATATATATAATATATTACTATATTATTTATTTTATATTATTATATTCATATATATATATATATTCTATATATATATAATATATTATATATTATATTTTCTATATTATTTATT